>QRFJ01000065.1:1350253-1367753 GCA_006176705.1 Cocos nucifera | reverse complement strand
CCACACCCTACGCTAAGCTTGAAGATCTCATTAGTACACGTAAGTTGAAGTATAATTCGGAGAACTCCTTAATCGACGTGCCTATTAGAGTTCATATTGAAGTACTTTAGAATAGAATACTCCGAAAGAATTCATCATCAGGTCTTTTGGTCGAGTTTGACTTCAGAAGAAATCATATAGGTCTCCTAACGATCTTGACTTTAGAATAATTCTTATAGGTCTTCTGACGATCTGCACTTTAGAAGAAACCATATAGGTCTCCTGACGATCTACACTTCAAAAAAATTCTCCTTTTTGGATAGATTAGTAGGTTTTAAGATAGTGGATCATCGTCTAAGATAGTAGATCTTCAGTCGAGATAGTCCTCATCGCTAACTTATGGAGATATGCTATGTAACTAAAGTAGATATCATCAAAGTGGCCAAAGTTACTATACTACTAAAGTTGACATATCGTCGAAGTTGCCTTTTTGCCGAGATTACCATACTGTCGAGGTTGCCATGTATCAATTATTTAAGGGTCATAATTTTACCCCCAAATTAATAAGATGTAAGAGTAAAATTATATAAACCGAGTTACATGCATACATACATATATGCAGTTACCCATCTAGTTTAGGTTGGATCTGTTAGAAAAAATTAAAATTAAATATTATATTCAAAATATATTTTAGTCGATATCCCACCACACAAAGTAAAACTCAAAAGAACCATATAATCAAGCTCTCTAATCAAGGAAATCTAGAAAGAATGCTAATTTTTGAACTGACTTTTGCGAGCCATATTGGTTTCCTGCTGGCATCTACATTCCATAATTTGGAGAAATGACTCGCACCTATTGCTTGTTCCACACATGGGGTGGTGCAATGAATGGAAGCCGTTCGATCTGATCTCAACTCTTCCATCACTTGCTCATGTTGGAGTAGCGGTTGTCACCAATGGTGGCTTGAAACGATTTCAAGATTTGGTCGGAGTTTTGAGTGGTGTTCGCATCAGAGTTGCAGTTTAGTGATTTAAAACCCTCTACGTAACTTCAGGTAGCTGGAAATAAAACGCAGAGCCACGAACCCAAGTTTCAAAAATGGATTGAACTAAGAGTTACCGCAAGGCTCGAGTCCGATCAAGGTTTCCTTCACCCTACTTACCGCCCTTGTTACCGAGAACAGTTACAAACGCCAATTTGATCTCCGTAACGGAGGACTAGCTCGAATCCCGCAGTTTCCCCAGGACGCGTGACACACGGATTCTCTCGGCTCTTCCCTCGGTTCCCATCTCTTAACTTGCTCGGTAGGTGTCTCTCCTCCATTTCCCCACCCTCCTCACTCATCAAACCATCGCCATTAGCGTGTGTTGGTGAGTAATAGAGAGGGAGTGAGAGGACAGAGACACCATGTCACCCGTGGTTGTACTCTTCTTTCTGTTCCCAACCCTACTGGTCCTCGCGGTAGCAGCTCTGAGCCTAAGGAACAATGAGAACTCGAAGAAGAGAGGTCTCAACATCCCACCGGGAAGCATGGGATGGCCCCTCCTTGGAGAGACCATCGCCTTCCGCAGGCTCCATCCATGCACTTCTCTTGGAGAGTACATGGAAGAACGCATGCGCAAGTATAGAACCTGCTTATAAATTACCTTAATCTCACCACCTTTGAGGCAAAACAAACTCGATCGTATGCTAGCTCTACTCTAAAGCGTCAAGAGTATATATGAGCTATAGCACCTAATTAAGGTGGTTTTTGGACTGGCAGGTACGGGAAGATCTACAAGTCGAACCTCTTCGGTGCGCCGACGATCGTGTCGGCGGACGCAGAGCTGAATCGGTTCGTGCTGATGAATGATGGGAGGCTGTTCGAGCCGAGCTGGCCGAAGAGCGTGTCGGAGATCCTGGGGAAGACGTCGATGCTGGTGCTCACCGGAGAGATGCACCGCTACATGAAGTCGCTCTCCGTCAACTTCATGGGCATCGCCAGGCTCCGAGCGCACTTCCTCGGGGACTCGGAGCTGTACATCACGCAGAACCTAAGAAGATGGAAGGAGAATATCTCCTTCCCCGCCAAAGAGGAGGCTTGCAAGGTGATATAATTAATTAGGCACCATTGTCTTCGTTCCCTGCTAGCATTATTCTTAATGTTTTTGGACATTTTGGCCTATATGTGATAGGTAACGTTTAACCTTATGGTGAAGAATATACTAAGCATGAGCCCTGGTGAGCCGGAGACGGAGAAACTACGAAAGCTTTACATGTCTTTTATGAAAGGGGTGGTGGCCTTTCCCCTCAATCTTCCTGGAACTGCTTACAGGAAGGCCACACAAGTACTGATCTCTCTCTTCTTCTTCTTTTTTCTCATCTCGTTAATTTATATTTATTTCCTTATGAAATCTTTCGTTGTTCCTAGCTAATTGCATGAACTTTATTTTTACCGGAAAATAAAGAAAGAAAACACAGAAGGTCTTTTTATTAGTTTGGTGTATCTGTGATGTTTGATGATCGATATTTTCTTGTATGACAAAGGCACGGGCGACCATTTTGAAAACGATGGAGAGGTTGATGGAGGAGAGGATCCAGAAGAAGAGAGAGGGAACGGATGAGATTGGAGAAAGCGACCTGCTTGGTTTTATTTTAGAGCAATCCAACCTTGACGCCGAGCAGTTTGGTGATTTATTGTTGGGATTGCTCTTCGGCGGTCATGAGACCTCATCCACGGCCATCACCTTGGCTATTTACTTCCTAGCAGATTGCCCCAGAGCGGTGGAGCAACTACGGGTATGTTAAAAGTGATAAACATTTGTGCTCGTATCCTAGTTTTACTTTCTACCGGGAAGAGAGAGAGAGAGAGAGAGGGGGGGGGGGGGGGGGGAGGTATAGTTTTGTGATTTCAGCAATTTTTTAGATGTGCAATACTGCAATAGTTCTTGGTCTTCTGACTTTAGTGGTGATTTAATAATTCTAGGACGAGCACATTGAAATAGTGAAGGCAAAGAAGCGAAGGGGGGAGCCTCCTGCACTAACTTGGGAAGACTACAAGCAGATGGAGTTTAGCCAATGTGTAAGCCACTTCTTTCGCTCTCTCACTAATTATTGGTTAGATCAGGTACTCATTACCTGGTTCACTACCAAGCTGGCGAACCAATCCAACCATGAAGCAGCATGCACGAATATATGCATTATGTGCTTTTCCATTTTATCTCCTTTGTGGTTGAACTAGTCTGTAGCTGAACAATAGATCTAGTCTAAAAAATAAACACTGCTCTCTCTCTCTCTCTCTCTCTCTCTCTCTCTCAAAATTGCCTTTTTATATGTGAAGGTTGTCAGTGAGACTCTTCGGTTGGGCAACATTATCAAGTTTGTACATAGGAAGGCAAGCACGGATGTCCAATTTAAAGGTAGACAATGAACACTTCATATTTTCCTTTTTTCGTTTGGTAAGATGGCTAAAATTTGGGTATCCAATAAAGAGCAATACTATAAAGGTGGAAAGTGATTAAGTTCAAGAAACCATGATTAATAAGTATCTTCTTGAATGTTTAGAATATATTGGCCATCAAAGATGATATAGGAATAATTGGATGTGATTTAGGCAAGTTATATCCTACACGTACCCTATGCACCAATGTGGTCATGCATCATTTCAATCCACAAGCCTCCTTTCTATAGACTAATCACCAATGAGCACATAATGAATAGGACCCATAGGAAAGAGGCATGCTCTTTGACATAGTGCATGGCCATATGATGCATGTGGTGTGGGACATAATTTCCCATGATTTAGAGGGATCGTAGTGTTGTCCCATTTTGCACATGAACGTTACCCTACAAAACCCTATCACTCTTTCCAAACTAGGATTTATATGAGAAATGTATGTCATAGGATCGTATTCATAGCATTTCTCTTTACAAGATTTGTTCTGTTTTAAAATTTTTCTTGTCGCATTCTTAAATCATTAATCTCTCACATCTCATACATTTTTCTTCAAGGGTATGACATCCCAAGTGGGTGGAGCATCATTCCAGTCTTTGCTGCCGCTCATCTAGATCCTTCTGTGTACGAAAATCCTCAAAAGTTTGATCCATGGAGATGGCAGGTCAGTATATAACTAGTCCCTAGAAGAGCATTTGCTTGTTTTCTATTTATCAAACTTCTTCATAAAGTACACGAATCTATGAATTTAGAGATAGAGTCTGCTCGATCCGCATTCTACCTAAACAGCTTGTTGTATTGTTTCATGCGTTGTTTTCTTCTTCTTCCTTTTTTTTTTTTTTTCCTTCCATCTTTAGAGTAACTTTGGGAACATGATCATGTTTGTCATTAGCACAGTAGGCCTTGTCAACCGCGTCTAGCTCCACCGTATTCTATAATTCTCACTACATATCATGATCCATTCTTTGGGTGCGTACCTTTTTTTGTAATAAAAATATTTTAGTAATTCAAAATTGTGAATCAAGAAGTCACACTTTTTCCAAGGCAAAGAAGTACATTATGGTATGCATTTATTAAAAAAAAGGGAGGACATGGTAGCATCGTGCCGCCACCCTCGCGTAAATTGCCGCTAGGCACATGTGCAACAACTGACACACCCATGTCCCATGACGTTTGGTGGCAAGATTTGGATCCTTTTTAGGCCGTAAAATATAATTGGATCGCTTTGTCTATATATATATATATACTCAAAGTGGCTCCTCGGTGTAGATAACTTTGGTAGGTGATTCATTAGGTTCGGAAAATCTCATCAAAATACTACATTGTCTTCTTCTATTTCAATTATATTTGTCAAACGGCTCACACCTATATATATATGGTTACTATGTTCTTCATCTTTAAAGATGTGGCTTGAGCTAGTCATAATTAGCACTTTGATTCAAAACTAGCTAGGCCCGACTTCTTATGTTGCTTTTTCTTTTGTTTTTTTCCTGTTTTCCAGACTATCTCTACGAGCACAGCGAGGATTGACAATTATATGCCATTTGGCCAAGGCCTGCGTAACTGTGCTGGGTTGGAGCTCGCCAAGATGGAGATTGCCGTGTTCCTTCACCATCTTGTCCTTAATTTTGATTGGGAGCTAACAGAGCCAGATCAGCCTCTTGCTTACGCCTTCCCTGAGTTCCAGAAGGGCCTTCCTATCAAGGTCCGCAAGATCTCCATCATTGAGTAAAAGAAGGAGAGGATATGTTTCTAAGAATTAATCACGAGGCTTAAAGTGTGCTAGCTCCTTTTTGGTCCCAATGCTTGTGTGTTCCTTTATGGCCAATGTTGTAGGTGGGATGTTTAATGGGAATAAAACTTGTAGCAGGAGAGTACTTCATCTCTTCGTGTTACCGCATTTGGTCTATCATGGTATATAGCTGCAAGCACTGAGTTAGCTTCTACCGTAATTTTGTGATGGAATTTACTGTTGTTAAGGAAATATCCCAATATCACGACGCAGTAATTTATGCGCTCACCAAGTTCCTGAACTTAAGGATATTCGGTCAGGGACATTACAGCTTTACCCTCCAAGGAATAAGTAGGTGTTATTTTTGAATGATTAGGGGAGTAAATAAGTGTTATTACCAGATAAAGAAGTGATGTTTCCAAAGCCACCAAGCATGAAGTTACAATCCTACTAAAAAAAAAACACACGAAACAGATAGAGTGACAACCATTGACTATTGGTTCTTTTCCTCTATTTCCAATTGACAGATTTCTAATTGAGATTTTACTCATTTTTTGCACATAAAAGGATATGAGTTTTAGATGTTGGATCCTCATTCGAAGTTGCGGTCTATAGAAGAAGCCTTGGAACTTCAGCCATGCCTCAATAGGGGTAGAGCCGAATCTATCCAGATCCAAATGCCCCTATAGGCTAAAGCTGCAAACAAATCGAGCTATTCGCAAGCTACTCGAGCTCGACTCAACTTGATTATTATCGGCTTCGAGTTGAGCTCGAGTATTCAAGTCGAACTCGAGTAGCTTTTTGAATCGAGTTCAAGTAACAAGATATTCGACTCGAAAGCTCACGAGCCTACTTAAATATATTTTTTTAATAATATTTTTTTATTTATAATATATATTAATATATATATATATTATTAGTATGATAAGATTTGATTTTGAGCTTAGTTTATATTCAACTCGAGTCGAGTCGAACTCGAGTTTTACCTATTTTTATCGAACCGAGTTCGAGCTTAGAATATTAAGACTCGATCGAATTCAAGTCAAATTTCGAGCCCGAGTATTTTGAGTTGAGACAAGCTCAAGCTTCCAATTACTCGACTCAATTCGGCTCGATTGCATCACTACTACAGGCAACGAAAGCAAGTTAAATCTATGGGCCCAGCCCAAATACCGGATTGCATTAGTTGTACATTCGACAATTAAATGAAGAAACCTCTTCGGCTAATCTAGTTGGAAATCTGGGGCGATGATTGAGCAGCCCATTTTGACATAGCCCACATAAACTTGACCTCACCGCGTCTTGTACCGTATGGGAGGTGAGTGTGTGTGAGAGAGAGAAAGAGAGAGAGAGAAGAAGGGAGACTCTCTTGGTTATTTTCTCTCCGTTGCTTGGGGTCTCTGTCTCCCTCGTCATTACTGACCCTTCACCCTATCTCTCTCCTCCCTCCTTCCGTACCCCTCATGCATCTTTTTAATCCAATTCATACTAGATATTCCTGTAATATTTGACAAGCATGTCCTAACAGGAATTCTCTTAGGGCTTGTTTCATTATAGTCGACAGAAAAATGAAAAGATGCCTCGTATTTGGTTGCAGTTTTTAAAGAAAAGAGATAAAAAAATAGCATTCTCATGGAAATAAGATTATCATATTTTATGAAAAATAAAAGCCCATGTAAGGACATTGAAAAGTTCAATTTCCAATGGCTATGAATCAAGGTAATTTTTTTCCCAAATGTATCTTTAAAGCTTTTAAATAAAGTGAGGTAAAATCTTTCCTTTTGATTAAAAGCATATCAAGTAATTTTTTTACACAACTTTTTTAGAAAAAAAAAAAAAGGCTCAATACAAATATATACCATTTTTTCATGGTTAACCATATATATATATATATATATATATATATATATATATATAGGTATCAGTTTTCTAGAAAAATTATTCTAAGAAAGAAAAATTCTTTTTTGTGAACGAACAAGTCCTTAAAGAAAAGAAGATACATCAGGGATAAAAGGTATATATAAAATTGTCCAATTCTATTGCATTATATTAATAGTTCTGGAAGTATTACTTTTGGCAATGAGCATATCGCTCCCCTATATAAAAATAAAAAATAAAAAAGAATGAAAAAAATAGATTACACTGAAATAAACCAAAGACGTAATTAAAGGTACACTAGATCTTAGCCCAGACTTTAAAATAAACTTGGGCCATTAGTGGGCCTCCAACCTTGATTGAAAATGTTTGCAGGTGATCCTAGCTCGTCATCTCAGGTGATCCATTAGCCCAACTCTCCTACAATTCTATTCAACCATGTGGCCCAACCCACAACTGGCTTCCAGTCTCGCGCCCTCGCAAGCCGTGAGGTTATGAAAACACAAATGGAAGCAAAGATGAAACACCTCATCACACTCATGAGCAGTGATTTCAGATATCCTCCTAACTTGGCGATCGCCAGTGCTGAAGGTTTGAGTGGATGATCCTAGAGGTATGAGGGTTTGAGGCAAGCTCAAATAGTGATCTCTGGACTTGACAATGAAAGACCAAGTCATTGCTCAGGGGTGAACCTATGGGACCGGGAGACTAGAATTATTAAATTCAAAGACATGATGAGGGATAATTTATTTTTGCCGATAGATACAACCGCTAGCGGGATAAGAAAGGATAGCAGGGATAACATGAAATTAATGTTTGACGTGCTTGTTTTTATTCCCATTTTATCATTACGTAGTGCAAGATGTGGCTGATACAAGATGACTGTTTTTTGCTAAACAGACAGTAACATCCTTAAGTTTTAACTACATTTGCGCAAGGAAGAATTATTTTATTCTTTTCGCCAATCAAGAGGATAAAATAAGGGTCCTAAGGAACCCCTAGTCCCGGTTATCCCTGGTTTGACTGCATTGTTGGGAATTTGATCGTTTTGCCGCATATCCTGGAGCACCACTGTCTTAACCCATCCCTTATCTACCTACAGTCAAAATTGGGTCATAAATAATTGGGTGATCATGGTTATAAATCTGATTGTGAATATTGGCCTTGTAGGTCAACATTGTAGCCCCGTCAAAGCTAGTCCAGATGCCTAACCCTAGCTGGGCTTAATGGTAGCGCGTCGTGCCGTTGTCCAAGATACTTGGCATTTCAGAAGCTGGTCAGAGATACGATGGTCCGCTACTAGATTGTACACGTGACACATATGGGCCAGGAAGATTCAACTTAAGAAGTGATAAAAAAAAAAAATAAAAGAACAATAAGGAAGCCTAGAAAAATAAAAGAACAACAAGGAGGCCTAGGCTCATGTTTACTGCTAGAGTGATCTATGGTTCGATCCACTTAGATCTGACCTGGATCTGACTTAAGTACCAATGGAGTTGATTTGGATTTCAACTTTGGATCCATTTTTCAGTTAGATTTAGATTTATTGAATTTTGATCCGATCTGATCTAACCTAGATCAAAATTTTTCAAGATAGAATCAAGTTGTACATGAATCTAATCCAATTAGATTTTCTATTAGTTTGGATTCTACTCCAACATTAGGACTTATAGGATTGGATTGGATTCATTTATGATCCAATCTGATCCACTCCAACCCATTTCTCCGGAGCGGCACATGCAAGTGATCAAGATCCGTCCAAAGTTGGAGCATTTTTAAAGAATAATTTGGGAATAATACGAGAATGAAAACTGGGGTGAGAGTTGATGGGAAGGATGGATGACTCCCTAATATTTGCAATGGATACAAGACACAGCTTCGAGTCCCTAAATTGGAGACTAATCAAGCCATAGATTTATTGAAAACTTTAACGGGCCATAATTCTGCAACCAAACTTGGTTTCCAAGAAGAATCATCACCTGAGAGCCATTTAAAGAAGCATCCGCGTGTCCGATGGCATCGGCAACCCAACTCGCAGGAAAGTAAGGCAACGCGTGGTAAATGGTCAACTACAAAGGAGTCGACGGATAATTAAACGAGAACTCCTCGTAGTCGTGGTATACCTCCCCCCATCCAACCCAGCTCTCAGCTGTCCTCGCTTTATTTTATCCCTCTCCCCGCTAATTGTTCTCCTCTGTTGGCCTTCCGAAGCTAAGAGCCTCGCGATTTTGGAGAATCAATGGAGGTGGAGCTGAGCGGAAGCTCCGCGCCGCAGCGGAGCGACTCCTACCGCAGAAGAATCGTCGGCAGGTCATGGAGCTCTCGGCTCGTGCTCGAGTCGGTGTCGTCCGAATGCGCGGCGGTCGCGGCCTACGGCAGGCTGTCGCAGTCCATGAGAGCCTTCGACGATCCTCAACGGCAGCAGCACAAGGGAAGACTTCGGGTAGCCCTTAGCCGACTCTTCTCGAGAAAAGATGGTGCCGTGCCGAAGTTGGCGACCGAAGCGGTCGCCGGGAAGACGAAGGAGAAGAAGAAAAGGTCTAAATGGCTGCCGGACCCTGACAGGAGGTGGCCCGTTCAAGGATGGTAGAGAAGTTTGTATGTGGTGTGGCGGCGTCGATTGTTCGGGTTAGCACAGATTTGGTAACATGGAAGAAAGAAAAATCAAGCCGTCAGAAATAGAGTATTTGCTATTATTTGTTGTCGCACCTGCTGTTTGCGGTGTATACGTGGATGATGTTATGCTTGGCATTATGCCGAATGTCCTACACAGTACACATTAGAAAGGCAATTGGTTCATTTCAACCCATTAATTAGAAGCCAAATCGGTCGAAAAATAGCAACTGCTGAGAGAGCCAACAAATCCAAGACGACATGTTTGGATGGATAAGATAGGTGCCATGTTGAATTCAAAAGCTACGCTTTCCAGTTTAGGAGAGCATACTGTTGCGCCCGGAAATGCAAGAGAATTTCATCAAACAAGTGTCGGAAATTCCCAAAAGCTGGATGCTAGGATCATTCTTCGCTCCCTGTTGGCAAATGAACTCGGAAGGTACCTGATAGGGTTTGCGATTTTTTTGCACTTGATAGGAAAAACATGCTCAAATCAAGTACCGGAAATCAGGTTTACTATTATATTAGTATTCGAAGTATATTTGTTTGAATTGTTTGTAACAAAAGATTTTGAGCATGTCTCCCTATTTCAACTAAAAATGAATATTAAAACTAAGAATCAGCATTAAAGCATTCAAATATGTCTTCCCTGTAAGATCTCAAACAGTTGAATGAGATTGCCCATTCACAGTTTCATTGTCTCCAATATGCATCACCACAGCATAGTTCCATGCAACAATTATGCACAAAGAAACACAAAACAATCTACGACATTGGAGTCTCGAAAAGAGACCATGTACAAACACCTGGCACATAAAAATTGATCATTATTCATACCGATCAACACAAAAGGAGAAATTTAGATGACACAATATGCACATGTTTTTCAGCTCGTTCAGCTACATGAAAATGTCAGCCAACCTGAAAGGCACGACCATCTTGGACAATGTTGTCGTAGCTTTGCATTAATTGGCAAGTTTCAGTTCAACTAGCAATTTGATCATGTAGCTGCCAGTTTGCACGCCTGAACCAGGTTTAGAATTCTGAGGTCGGATGGGGGTGATCATCAACATTGCGAGTGGAGAAGCTTAGGCATTCTGCAGCAATTCTTGAGCATCTTTCCGACATGGGTTGGGTTGATATAATCCTCAGAAATGTTTCTTTCAGTTCCTGCAGAACTGATTTATGACCGGTCTGCATCGGTGAAGCTATACCCCTGCAGACATTCAGCACCGGAAGCCAGCCTTTCACAAAATTCATCCTTACCTGAGATAATGAAACGCTCAAATTAGGACCTTTATGCTGCTAAAAATGCATAACTATCAGGTCAAGCATAGCTTAGCAGGTAACGAGTCTAAGTTTATGAGCAACTAAAATTCTGAAACCTGAAACACTCTACTCCAAGGATTTTTCCTTTTTATGCTAAATAACACCCCAAAACAAAATGCATTACCATCAGCTCAAGCATAGCTTAGCAGGTGGTAAATCTAAGTTTATGAGCAACTAAATTTCCGAAAGCTGAAACATTGTACTCCCAAGAATTTTCTATTTGGTGCTAAACAGTAACCAAACGTAAATGATAACAACCACTTCTTAGCCTATAATTCATTGATACCTCTCAGCAACTTGAAAAAATAGGACATCATATGGTCAATGAAATACCATATAAGTATAAAAGTAGGTGTCATTATCAGACAAACAACAGCCAAGCATGAATAATTCAAAGATTGTCATATCAGGATTTTCTAATCAATCATACACGAAAACAAGGAATAGAAATGGTTATGCATGAATGGTTGCCAGATGGACTCATACTTTACCCAAAGAAGAGCCTATGAAGAAAGTCTACCACATAGTAACATGATATATCATCCAAACAATTTGTGGGCAGAAGAGAGGAAACGGAACAGGCAATGATTTGAGCTCGAATTGGCTGGAAATAGGCAACATTAATGTACAAGATCACATGCAAACTTACCTATATGCACACACACAAGACCCATGCATGAAAACATGCATAACATGGCACCAGGCAAATTTGTCTTTCAAATATTCACATATTTAAGGTTATGTAATTGTCATAAGCAGACAATGATCAGCATTCCTTATACAGGTCAGAATGAAGACATTAGAGAGTAGAGAGGTCCACATATAAGATGAGCACAGCAAATACCACATAATTGAGGTTAGTCTTGTTATTACTCTGAATAGATATAGTAAGAGAAAATAATAAATGGAGCTTTGAGCAGCACCATTGTTGCGTGAAGTAACAAATTATTAGTTGTGATGTTGTAAGCACAAAGAATGCAATTAAGAGGTAAAGTTGCAAGGCTAGGGGCATTTTTTTCTGAAAAGGACAAACAATGTACCTAGACAGAAGCTACAACAATGCACTTGACAAGCTTAACATAATTTAGCCATCAGAAAAATGGTGAAATATAATCCAGTATCTAACAATACAAATGACAATGTTGTTATATTGTAATTACAGTTGCATGAGTAACTATGGAATGAATATCATTGCATATTAAATGAATGTCCATATATGCATGTAGATACCATGGCCAAAATGATCCATTTCAGCCAAGACTGGTCCAAGACTGACCCAAATCTTTGGTTTCAGTTAGTTTCTGCTTTCGGTCAGGTTCAGCCGAAACTGACTGAAACTGATGACAAATACCAATCAAGGAAAATGATACAAGATTAGTCATGTTGTTTGAGAGTCTGAGGAAGTGGCACAACTCTCAGTAGGAAATTCAAAGTGTTTGATTTTTATGGAAGATAGGAAATTCAGCAAGATTTTAAAGATCCTCGGTTCAAAGACGGCATGGAGAATGCAACCTAATTTGGTTCGAATAAAAGATGTAGTAAGAAAGGGCATATGCATGCGCTCAAATTTTTAAGATACTTATTGATAAAGTAGAAGGTCTAAGAACCAAAACTAAAAGTTCTAGAGTAGCAAACATGTTGTTGTTCATGGGTCAGCATCATCAAATTTTCTAAATGATGAAACAGAAGAATCACTATAGGCCACCAAATTGTATAAGACCCACGACTTAATGGAGAATTCTCCACAACCAAAAGGGGAAATGCAAACTGGATCATCTTATCGTACCGCTGTAGAATTTCTGATGGTAGATCTACAGAAAAGATCAGGGTCAGAATGGTAACATAGTTTGAATTGGTCAAGATTTAGCTTGTCATGAGTCTCTAAAATTTTGACATTTTTGTAATCATCCAGGCATTTGGGTACAAATAATTCTTCATGGATATATATTAATCATCCACATAATAGGGGCATCTTTTGTAACTGCTTAGTAGTGACATAGTAGCACTCAACTTTGAGAATAAGAAACTCTTGGTAGACAAAAATTACTAGCACTACTTGAATTACATGTTTTTTTTTTTCAAAAGAAAAAGGACAAGAAGGGAGATAAAAGGAAACAGCATCCTGGCAGGTTGAAATTGTAGCACTTAATTTACAAATGAAGTTTCGGGCTTTCTTCTCTATATATTATCTTTATATCTGAAAGTCGGCAGAGAACACACATGATTAAGAAAGTAGGACTGCAGACTATTACACTCAAAAAAGACTAATTACTAAGTAACTAATGATTGTGAGAGAATGAACGAAGTTATGAGGATTAACATTGGGTTTAAGAACATGACTCCATGAATCTCCAATTTTGCAATTTGAGATAGCCATATTTCTCTTGTCTGTTGAAAGAAGAAAAGTTTGCCCTTTTAATTACAGTTCCTTTACCTTCCACCCCCTCCCTTTTCCTCGCTCATTTGGGGAAAAATCTTGGGTATGGCCTGTACTGTATTGATTAAGTCATAGATATCCTAGAAAACCCACCTACTCAATCTTTTGTCCAATTTATTTATCTTCTGGCATCACTGTGCAAAATGGATTCTAGACATCAAGCATACAAAGCCACCCCCAACACCCCAACAACAAGCAGCAGCAACAAAAAATAAAAAATTAAAAAAAATAAAAAAAAAACTAAATAGCATTTTGTCTTCCCTTGGCCTAACTAACCTTACAGAACCACATTATAAAAGAAGACTCTCATGGTTCCTTTCATAAACTACCCATTCAGTATCCTAGGTTCACCATTTAATTAATATGTTTTTAAAGTATACCTAGAACAGTGTTAAGAAAAAAAAAATGGAAAATGCATGTATAAAGCCTAAACCTAGTCTCTCTTTGACAATGTTCCTTGTCTTATATTATTTTAGCACCCCTTAGAATTCTTGCTGGCTCCTGTTGTTATGTTGGAAGATAGCCATATATAATATACCACGATGAGTTTAGAAAGATTTTACCCACGAATAGGACACTTCCATTTAATTGTGCACTAATACCTTAACATTAAGTTTTAAAACCATGATCTCCAAATAGTTACAAGAATACTCAAGAGAAGGAACAGCAAGTCCACTATACTCCTAAGTAATATGTCATGCTTCCTTTTTGATCCATGGTTTTGTCTACTAAATTATGATACCGTCATATAGCAAAAGCATCTTAGCCCCTAATACATGCAACAATTCAATAAATAATGTTGAAACCATGGGGTGAAATACTAGAATTAGAATGACAAATCTTCTCAAAATGAAGGGGCAAAATAAAATGATCGGAATTGCGTAATTCATGATCAAACAGCTAGAGCATCAATTTTTTCACCAGAAAAACAAAAAATACTGTTTATATTCCCCAGTGACATCAATTAGAAATAAGCTTTATCCTATCAGCTTGTTGGTGATCCGTTATACATCCTACCTAGCATCGCTTCCTGCCACCCGGAAATTCGGGCTCGCATACTTCCGTGGTAAGTCCTTCACCGTCTAACAAGAAGGCTTGGTCCAGCAACCTCCTCAACAAACCCAGGCTTGGGTAATTCCTCAATAGCATCGCCACGAAGGCCTTCACCGTGGCCACATTTGGAAGGCCATGGATCGCCGAGTGGATCAATTCGCCGAGCATCTCCTACGACGTGCTATTCCCGTCTCCCGCGGCCGCCTTCGGCAAAACCCTAGCGAGGAGATCCCGGGATTCTTCTTCGCGAAGGAAGGGGATCAAGCTGACGACCCCATCCTCCTCCTCCTCGGCACGGCCTCGAGGAACCGGACGCAGGTCCGGACGCAGTCATCCAAAAGCATCTCCAGCGCCACCGGGAGCAACACGAGGGCGTCGGCCACGGACTGGATAGCACCGGCGAAGTCGAGGGTGTGGAGGAGGCGGAGGACGGCGACATGAGGGTCGAAGGGGCGGGGAATCTTTAGGGAAAGCTGCCACATCCCGTCTCCGGCGCGGCCGGGGGGCTGCCATCGGTCGGAGTGGGGAGCGGCGGAGAGGAGGTGGAGGTCGAGGGAGTGGACGGATTCGGGGTCGTTGGGATGGAGGCGGAGGAGGACGTCGGCGGTGGCAGCTTCGTTGAAGCCACTGGGGATGGGGGCGGGATAGAGAAGGGGCAGCGGCGAGGACTGGGGAGGGAAAGGGCCCTGCTATTAGGGTGCCGTTTGGCGAGGAGAGGCGGCTGCTGCTCCCAACGCACTGCCGTTTACTCAGTAACATAAAAATGGACGGCGGAGGAAAGAGGTAAAACTGCAAGGCGGAGCGAGGGGCTGGGCGAGAGAGGGATGGGAAGGAGCTGATTGGGTTGCTTCGCGCTCTGTGCAACGCGAGCGAGTGGAGACGGGACACGTGGAGGAGGATGGACGTTTGCATCGGGTGCGTGGAGTGGATCGCGTAATCGCGTGGGCATTGTCGCGGATATTCAGGAGAAGCGACGGTGGGGCTGGAGCTTCCATTGCAAGGGAGCTCCGTGGTCAAATGGGTTCGGGTTGCAACTTCGCGCGATTGGCCGTTAGGATCGTGCAACAGCCAACAATCACCATCACATCTGTGAAGTGGATGGGGAAAAAAAAAATCTGTTTGGGATAATCCTATAAAATTTACAAAAACACAGATTAGATAAAACTTATTTCATAATATTTATAGAATTTTTTTTTTTTTTTTTTTTATAGTAGATCGATTCAAATCTTAAAAGAAGAAAAAAGTAATCTTATCAAACCTTTTTTCAAATATGTTATGATCAATTCATCTACGCCTATGATTGAATATCAAAAAATTTGTAAAAAAAATCTGCACTGATCGGAGTTGATTTTGACGAGATTCTTCGATGCTTAAATTATAGGGATGGACTGGTCAAATAGGAAAGTAGAAAGTAAGAAAAAAATTTACTCTTGGAATCATCTGTTCTTCCTAGACTAACTAGATTATGTTTTTTTTATAGGTGTCGGAGTGATAACTATCTGACACGTGGATCCCTCTTTTCTGGTGTAGTACGATCGTGGGTTAATAGTCAAAACCACCCACTAATTACCATCATCTGCTCTTCTCAGGGACGATTTTGTATAGTCTATCATTGGTTGGTTGATCGGGACCGATGGATCATTAGTCGGCTGATTTTGTGCCGATCGATTGTCAGTCAGCTGATTTTGTGCCGGTCGATTATCGGTCGGATGATTAGGACCGATCGATTATCGATTGGTTGGCTAGCTAACCGATCATCGATCGGTCGGAAGACTTGAGACCGAACAATAATTGATCGGATGACTTCGAAGAAGAGTGATTGACAGCTGTCCAAATGATTTCTGACCGATGGTTAGTCGGTTTTATCGAACTGCATGCCCATTGGATGGTAATGCATCGGCATTTCTGTCGTTGTGTCGATGGACATCCGTCGGAGATCGGTGATCAGTTGGTTGCAATGCTAGTGAGTCGGGCGGCGGAGTAACATCCTCCAACAGTTGCCCCCCACGCCCAAGTTCGGTGCAATGATTTGACCTTTTGTCTTGATGCACCGGACGCAGAGAGTTAATACGTGGCGTCACTTTGAAATTCGTTCTGCCGTCTATTATTAATGATTACCATGGTCTTCGATAAATTTATTGTCTGGCGCTTCGGGGATCTCGATGGTCGTCTCAATTGGATGCCATCAGCAGTCTTAGGGCTTGAGGGATTTGATGTTTGACCGATCTTTGACTGACACGTGTCAGTATCTGATGAGGCTTTTGTGTATCTCGACCGTCGATGGATTCTATATATACTGGACCTCCTCCGAAGGTTTTTCTTCTATCGCTTTTAACAACAGTAACTTTTGGGAAGTCTGCTTGTTCTTTCATCTTTTAGTTCTCAGGTTCGAGATTCGGATCTTTTTCTTGACATATTTTTATTTTTTTCTTTTCATTTTGTTGAGTTGTATGCATGGCTAGCCGTAGTAGTTCGTCGCGAGGTCCAGCAGTCAAAGCTTCCACACTATCTATGACGGTTGTGGAGCGTCTTCAGGATCAGTATCAGATTTCGGAGGACTTTCGGTTGTTGGTTTCTGGCTTCGATGGTCGAATAATCTCACCTTCATCAGGTTACATTGCATTTTATTTAGAAAACCTTAGATCGGGTCTTAGGTTTCCCATTTCGGAGTTCCTTCAGAATATCTTTAATTATTATCGAGTGTGTCCAGCCCAGTTAGCGCCAAATTCCATTCAACTTTTGATAACTTTTGCCCTTCTATGTCGGCTAATTCGGACGATCCCTCATCTTTTCTTATTTAGATCTTTTTTTCTCTTCAACCCCATCCGAAAATCGATGAATGGTGGTACTTTACCTCAAGGAGGGAGCTTTCTTTTATCACCGATCTTCCATCATCCATCCATGATTGAAAGATCCAGTTCTTTTTTATTTCTTCTTCTACTCCTTAGGATTTTCCATCGATGTGGGGGGAGCCGAATATCCTTTCGAATGAAAACAGTTGGATGGACCCGACTGATTGGGAGGATTTTCTTAAGTTGAAAGACAT
>QRFJ01000065.1:1280125-1350243 GCA_006176705.1 Cocos nucifera | reverse complement strand
CCAACAGTTGCCCCCCACGCCCAAGTTCGGTGCAATGATTTGACCTTTTGTCTTGATGCACCGGACGCAGAGAGTTAATACGTGGCGTCACTTTGAAATTCGTTCTGCCGTCTATTATTAATGATTACCATGGTCTTCGATAAATTTATTGTCTGGCGCTTCGGGGATCTCGATGGTCGTCTCAATTGGATGCCATCAGCAGTCTTAGGGCTTGAGGGATTTGATGTTTGACCGATCTTTGACTGACACGTGTCAGTATCTGATGAGGCTTTTGTGTATCTCGACCGTCGATGGATTCTATATATACTGGACCTCCTCCGAAGGTTTTTCTTCTATCGCTTTTAACAACAGTAACTTTTGGGAAGTCTGCTTGTTCTTTCATCTTTTAGTTCTCAGGTTCGAGATTCGGATCTTTTTCTTGACATATTTTTATTTTTTTCTTTTCATTTTGTTGAGTTGTATGCATGGCTAGCCGTAGTAGTTCGTCGCGAGGGTCCAGCAGTCAAAGCTTCCACACTATCTATGACGGTTGTGGAGCGTCTTCAGGATCAGTATCAGATTTCGGAGGACTTTCGGTTGTTGGTTTCTGGCTTCGATGGTCGAATAATCTCACCTTCATCAGGTTACATTGCATTTTATTTAGAAAACCTTAGATCGGGTCTTAGGTTTCCCATTTCGGAGTTCCTTCAGAATATCTTTAATTATTATCGAGTGTGTCCAGCCCAGTTAGCGCCAAATTCCATTCAACTTTTGATAACTTTTGCCCTTCTATGTCGGCTAATTCGGACGATCCCTCATCTTTTCTTATTTAGATCTTTTTTTCTCTTCAACCCCATCCGAAAATCGATGAATGGTGGTACTTTACCTCAAGGAGGGAGCTTTCTTTTATCACCGATCTTCCATCATCCATCCATGATTGAAAGATCCAGTTCTTTTTTATTTCTTCTTCTACTCCTTAGGATTTTCCATCGATGTGGGGGGAGCCGAATATCCTTTCGAATGAAAACAGTTGGATGGACCCGACTGATTGGGAGGATTTTCTTAAGTTGAAAGACATGGAAGTCCCCCCACAAAAATATTTATTACTAAAGCTGTCTTGTATGATGCCGAACTTGGTCCGACGCCGTCCGTAGGTACATATTGTGTTTGTAGCTTCGAATTCATTTTCCTTCAGTCGATTTTCGATATTAACCCGATTTGTTATTTGGTTTTATAGGGATGCATCCTCCTCTAGGGATTTCTATGGAAAAAGTTTGCCAATTTGCTACTCGAAAGAGAGTAGCACCCTGCGCCAGTTCATCATGCACGTCGAAGAAGAATCGGGTGGCTGGCCCTTCGATCATCCTCGATTTTGCTGATGTTGCATCGGTAGCACCTCCCATCTTTGCTCTGCGTGCTTCGATGGCCGCTGCATTTTTCGAAGCCCCTCTAGCCGTCACATAGTCGGAGGAAGATGTCGTTATCATCAACATGCCGATTATTGCTCCTATGTCAAAAGCTCAGCCGATTGTTGCTGCGTCCATTCTGCGATTAACTTTGGTTCGTCGGGGGCATGCACCATCTCCTTCCACACCCAAGTGGATATCGGCACCATCCGAACAATCATCTGCCAAAGAAAAAGGGAAGGCACCGGCTTCTTCTACGCCAGCTTGAAGTGATGCTTCTAGCTGTGGGTATACGGACTCTGAACGAATTGATATTCTAATTCTAGAAGGTGGGTCGGCTCTTTCTGACCCTTAGCTGGCGAGGAACTTGGTCCGCACCATCCTTCTCCCAACTAATCGGGAGGCCAGGAGGAGTCGGACTTTAGCGAAATTGTTCGGCTCGTTTAACCCAAATTTATTAGGGTAAGTCGGCCATTTATTTCACGTCTTTTTTTTGACTAATTTACTTTGTTTTCTTTGAACAGTGGGCTCATGATATGGTCGAACTTGAGTCGGTCTATCACGATGGCTGATCTTCGGCATGCATGTTCCGACTCTGTGTCGGCCACAAGTGCTGAACATGATTCGGCAGTCCATCGGTTGGAGCAGTTACAGATGGACGCCGTCGCTCGGGAGACCACTCTATCTGATGAAGTCTTCCATCTCAAGGTCAAGCTTGGGTCGGCCAAGTCCGAACTTGAGTCGGGTCTGTCCAACCTTAAGTTGGCTTAGGAGGAGGTGAAGGCCCAGAAAAACCGCATGAAAAAGAAGAAACATGCGGTGGAAAAATTGAAGAAAGACTATGACAATTAGGCCAAAGAGGTGGAGGATTTTCGTTGAAAATGGCAATCTGTCGACGAAGAGGCATCTTCGACCAAGGCAGAGATCCAAATTCTGTGGGAGGAACTCGGTCAGACGAAAGAGCTGGGCGTCGAAGAATTTAAGGCCTCGTCCGACTTGAAGACCTTGATCCTTCAAGAAAGTGAATCTTCCTATTGGATTGATTTAGCGATGGTCGGAATGCGGTTTAGCAGCTCTTTTCTGACCTTGACCTCAGCAGCATCGTCGTCCCCGATGCTAAAGAAGAGGAAGAGGAAGGAGATGATGGATCGCTCGAGGGTCCAATGGACGAAGATCTTCCTACTGCTGCCTTAGTTTCGACTGAGTCGACTGTTGCTGCACCTCCTGAAGGTATGTCGGCTCTTCAATCGATCATAGAAGCTCCATCGAAGGGCCAAGGGACTGCTCCGACTGATATCGTCTAGCTGACAGATGCCACACTGATGATCGAAATTGAAGCTGATCCCGATCATCCTTCGAAGTAGGTGGTCATCGAGTAAACTTGTACTTTTATTTGTCTTTTGGAACTTATAGTTCAATATTTTATAAGGACTAAAGGTCCATTTGTAACTTTTCACAATAATGAAAGCTTTATTTGCATTTGTCTTCTATTGTGCAAATTCATCTTCCATCATAATTGCAAATACTTTGATTGAGAGATTGTTAACTATTCTTCTGTCGATTTTATTTAACTAACCATCGGCTAGCTTTTAAATCGATTTAGAGTCAGTTTTTTAACTAGTCAATACTTAGTCATTCGTTAAGATACTCATAGGTCGGGGACAAGCCAACCTTGAGTCAGTTTTTTAACCAACTTTTAGTTGATTTTTTATCAACTCATATTGGATCGAGGTGCTTGATGATCGGGTATAAGCCGACTAAAGATCGATTTCTAACCGACCTTTGGTCGATTTTTTTTTTATCGTCCGACACTTGATCAATTTGCAGAAGTACATGACGATTGGGTGCGAGCCAAACATCCTTCGATTTGGCCATGGCCAAATCGGTTAGGATCATATTCTTTACTAGCCAAGACAAACCAACTAGTTCATAACCAAAAGTTTGATGCTTCTCTTTCTACATCACTTGTGAGGAGGTTATGCATTGATACCATTTGTTAGCCAACCAATTGGTCGGCCGTTTTGCTATAGGAAGCCAATCACGCGGTCTGTTTGAGATATCCAACCAAAGGTTGCTGAGACATCGATTATCGATCGTTCTTTATCAGTCGGTTGTTAAACTTTGTTGAGCGAAAGAATGCCGATAGTCTATCGGTTGTATTGTTTGACCGGCAAATAATTGATCAAATTTTTCTTCCTTGCTTTTGAGTTTTTGCCAATTCTTGTCTGATCAATTTATCCAATTTTCAATCGACTAATACATCAATCAACCGATCGTTGATCATGAGGAAAACATCTTTGCAAACTTCATAAAAAATTTTACTTTTTATGTTTGTTCAGAGTATATGGAGTTGTTCTCATTGATAGTATACTTTAAGATTATTAGCATTCCACGTTCGGAAGATTTCAACTCCATCGAGTATTTCGAGTCGATATGCTCCAGATCGAAGGATTTCTGTCACTCGGTAGGATCCTTCCCAATTTGGGAATAGCTTTCCTTGGTCTAGCGGCTTGGATACTTCCACCTTCTGCAAGATTATGTCCCTCGGACGAATCTCTTTCGATTTAACCCTTCTATTGTAATATCTTGCGACTCGCTGTTGGTAAGTAACCATTCTAAGTTGAGCCTATTGCCGAACTTCAAATAATAGATCTAGGTCAGCCCTTCAGCGATCCAAATTACTTGATTCATCAGACTTTTTTACTTTCATAAATGGTAGTCCGACTTCCACAGGTATCATTGCTTCAGTTTCGTACGATAGGTTAAAGAGAGATTCGTCCATCGAAACTTGTGGAGTGGTTCGATATGCCCATAATACCGAAGATAATTCTTCCATCCAATGACCTTTGGCCTCGTTGAGCTGGATTTTCAAACCATGGAGGATTGTTCGATTTATAACTTTTGCTTCCTCATTTGACTATGGATGATCAACAGACGTTAGCTTGTGCGCGATGCGGTACGTCACGCAGAAGTCTTTAAAATTTTGATTATCAAATTATCGGCCATTATCGGTTATGATTGTTTGTGGGAGTCTGAATCTATAGATGATAGGTTTTTGAATGAAATCCTCTATTTTACTTTTGGTAATTTGTGCTAAAGGTTCAGTTTCTACCCATTTCGTAAAATAATCAATGGCAATAACTAAAAATTTTCTCTGACCAAATGTTGGGAGAAAAGGATCAAGTATGTCGATCTTCCATTATGCAAATGACCATGGTACCATGATCGATATCACTCGTACCGCCGACTGGCATTGGATATTTGCGTATCTTTGGCAACGCTCATATTTTTGAACGAATTCAGCTGCATCTTTCTGAATTATTGTCCAATAATATTCTTGCTAAAGAATCTTATAGGCGAGGGACTTGCCCCCCAAGTGGTTCCCATAAATTTCTTCATGGACTTCACGTAGTACGTAGTCAACATCGTGAGGTCCTAGGCACTTCAATAATGGAAGGAAGAAAGATTGCTTGTAGAGTCATCCATCCATCATAACATATTGTCAGGCCGTCCATCTTAAATATTTTGCTTCAGATGGATTGTCGGGTACGATCCCTTCGACTAGGTACTTGATAATTAAATCCATCCAACTCGGCTCGTCATTGATCTATAATATTTCTTCCACCCTTTCGATACTTGGCACGTCGAGGTATTCGATGTAGGTTCGACCAAGCTCGTTAGGAGTGGTGACGGCGACTCGGGAGAGTGCATCAGCTCGAGCATTCTCTGCTCTAGCAATGTGTATGATGTCAAAGTATTTGAAGATAGGAGTTTGATCTTTGACTTTGTTCAAATATTTTTGCATTGTCGGATTGCGAGCTTCGAAGTCACCTTTAACTTATCTTGTGATGAGTTGAGAGTCGGTGAATATTTTTAGTTCTTCAACACCGAGCTCCCTGATGATTTTCAAGCCGACTAGAAGATTTTTGTACTTGGCTTGATTGTTTGAGCTTTAAAATTAAATCGAATGACGTATTCGATGACTATTCCATCAGCATTTGTCAGGATGAGTTCCATGCCACTTTCGAGAGCATTCGATGCTCCGTCAACATGTAACACCCAAGCCGACTTATGATCGATTTCAGGGGTGTTTCCTGCCGACTTGTGAGTTATTTTCTCTTGATCAGACTTGTCTTCCAAAATGGTACATTCGATAATGAAATCAGCCAGAACCTGGGCCTTCATCGATGGATAAGGGCGATATTAGATGTTGAATTTACTAAGCTTTATCGCCTATTTTGCCATTCTACCTGAGGTATCTAGTCGATGCAGAATCAACTTTAGAGGTTAGTCGGTTAAAACATGCACTGTGTGGTCTTTAGAAGTACGGGACGAAGTCATTGCATTGAAAATAATCAAAGACATTAGATCATCTATTCCGCCTTGAGTATCCGGGTTTTAGGCTTAATGGAGCAACCTTGCTTGCATAGTATATAGGTGCTGCACCCGACTTTCATCTTTTCTCGACCAAAATCAAACTAACAGCTTCGATTGGAGTTGGGCTAGGTATAAGTAAAGAGATTCTCTTTCATTAACTTTACGCAGCAATGGAGGAGTTTCATCAAGTATTCTTTTAGCTTCTTCGAAGTGATCGTCGGCATTAGCTCATCCAGTCAATGAAAATCTCTAGTCTTACCGTAGAGTTTTGAAGAAAAGAAAGGTATCTTCGATGGACCTTAGAAGATAAATCGACATGAGCACGGGCAATTTTTTTATTGAGCTGTTGCGTCTCCTTCTTTGAAGTTGGATTGTTTCGATATCAAGAAATTCGATTGTTTAATTTTCTTAGGAATTTATCTTGATTCCTCGATGCGAAATAAGAAGACACAGGTAGTAAGCTCTTCTATCTACTTCTGTAAGGCACATTTGGGTCAAATTTTAGTTTCATCACCGATGTCGTCAAAGTGTTCCGAAAGGTCTCTTCTTCTCTGGAAGGACATATGTTTTAACATTAGTCATGTTTTCAGTATAGTCGTCGATATATACTTTTCATATTTCGTCCAATTTGCAGGTTTGAAAACTTTATTTACCAACCACTTGGTAGGTTGCTCCTGGCATTTTTGAGTCCGAATAATAACTTATAGCATAAATCCCTTTTGTCTATTTATGAAGGGTTGTATGTTCTTCATCTTCGGAATGCATTCGGATTTGGTGTGTAGCCTGCAACAACATCCATGAAGCTCAAAAGCCGATGTCCGATGTTACGTCGATCCAGCCGATCGATCTTTTGGGGGGCGAAGAAAAACTATCATTCGAGCATGTCTCATTTAGGTTGGTATAGTGCGATGCAAATATGCCATTTTCCATTGGCTTTTCTCACCATGACAACATTGGCAAACCAATCGAGGTAATGGGCCTCTCTAATAAAGTCCACCGTGAGGAGTTTGTCTACCTCTTCATTGATGACCTTTTGTTGCTCAGGAGTAAATGGTCACTTCTTCTGTCTTACCAACTTGACGTTCGGATTAACATTCAGTCGGTTAGTAATTATTTTTGAAGGTATGTCTGGCATGTCAGTTGCCGACCAAGCGAATATATCGACGTTGGCCCTTAGCAACCAAACCAGCTATTCACGCTCCATCGCCTGAAGGTGCGATCCGATCTGTACAGCCTTAGCAGGGTCGCTCTCTTGCAGCGGGATGGAGACTAACCATTCGGCCAGTTTACCTCGCTTTTCATCTTTTCGCTAATCAAGTCCTTGCAACGGTGAAGAGCCTACTGGCTTATTCTCCTTTGCAGTAATTACGAGGCAACGTCGAGCAATTTGTTGGTCACCTCGCATCTCTCCGACTCCGATATTGATAAAAAATTGAACCAATAAATGATATGTCGATACTATCGCCTTGAGGGCATTGAGTCCTGATTGTCCAAGTATGGTGTTGTATGCTGACGGAACTCTAACGACCATGAAAATTAAGATTACAGTACTTTATTAAGGTTCTATCCCCGCGATCAATGGAGGATCTATTTCTTTCTCAACGTTGATGGCATCTCCTGTAAATCCAATTAAAGGGATAAGAATTCTTTGGAAGCATTCCATCGATAATTTCATTCGGAAGAAAGCAGAGTAAAACAAAACATTGGTTGAACTTCCATTATCGATGAGGATTTTTTTTACATCAAAGTTTACTATCGTCGCTGAGACGACAACAATATCATCATGGAGAGTTTGAACTCTCATTACATCATCATTCGAAAAAGAGATAAGTTTAATTAGATCATTGTTCTTGGCCGATTCCTTCCTCGGATGTTGCCGCCTTTAGCTCTTGATCGTATTAGAGATCATGTTGATCATCCCAGCAGAGCGGTCAGATTTTACTGAGTCTCCTTCTGATGCTGGGGTGGTTTGTGTACGAGGCTAGTTGGACGTTCTAGCGGTATTTGGTAAGAAATTCTCACGAATGAAGGCCTCACATCTCATCTTTTAAGTGGAAGCACTTTCGTATTCGTGTCGGTGTATAGTCGTGATTGAAACTGTTAGGTATTTTCTTTTGTTCCTTCCCTAATTTTTATGGCGGCAGGTCGAGCGAAGGTAATTCTCTCCTTCAATCTCCATCAAGATTTGCCAGCTATGGAGAAGAGGAAAGTGTAAAGTATCATACCGACTTTCATATTGGTCGGTCATGATTCAATCAAAAAGACGTTTCTCTATTTGAATGAGTCGGTTGATGGTTCAGCAGGCAATGTCGTTTCTTCTCGCTGTTTTTTCTTTATCTGACCTTTTCATTTTGATTGGCGCCGACCAGAGGCGCCTTCTGTGCGTATATATTTATTCGCGCACTCCAAGAGCTTAGCATTAAGTCCGGAGTAGGTTCTTATCCAACGAAAGTGAACTATGCAGCTCGCAGAGCTGCTTCATCGTAGATGACCACATCCTCATTGAATCTCTCTCTGTTGCTCGCGTTAGGACGAGGTTCTCCTCCTGTTCCTAACGCGGCGACTATTGACTGCTTCTTCCCTGTCATCGCATAGTTTTCGCATCCAGAAATAATATTATTGCAGAGGGGAAGAATTTTACCGAAGGGAAAATCGCGGACAGCGCGTTCTCGTTTGAGGGGTCGTCGGGGTGTTGTTCCTCGGAGTTCCCTCGGAGCAGCAAGTCCCGTCCAGACGACCTCCTCTATCTCATGCCGGCCTTCATAATTTGGACCATGCTTCTCTTGACTTTGTCGCTGGGGATGACAATCACCGATGTAGCTAGCTCCTAGCTCCTCCCCGGGGTGGCGTTGATGACGCCGCGAGGACGGCCGACCTTCTTGTCTTTTCCAGTTACGGCAGTGCCTATAGCCGATGGTCTTCTCCTTGATCGCGCACGTTTGGAGAGGCCATAGTCCTTCAGGTCTTGGCGGCTGGCTCTTAACTTTTCCGAGGATTCGAGTTAGAGGAGCGGGTCGAGGATTCGAGTTTGAGGAGCGGGTCGTAGCTGCGGAGGGAGGAGGATTTCTTCGCGCCCTTCTGTCGGGGCTTCCTTTGCGGTGAGCTCGAGAAGTTCGGGCTTCGCTTGCGTGGAGCTTCATTCCGCTTTCCCTGCGAAACTTTCCGTGGGAGAACTTCATGCTTCTTTGCAGCGACGTACTTGAGGGGGAGTTCGGCCTCGATCGCCCTGGGGCGGTCTCGAGCGCGGCCGAACTTCACTTGGATGATCTGCTGCGAAGTTCGGCCTCCTTTATGCCGAACTTCAGGCGTGGGAGAACTTCGTTCCGTCCTTGCCGGTGCCGAACTTCATTTCGCCTTGATGATGAGCCTTGGGGGAGCTCGGCTTTTCTTCGAGCCGAACTTCATTCCTCTTTCCCACGAGACCCGCCGTGGGAGAACTTCCTGCTGCTCTTGTTCGGACGAGTTCGGACGAGCTCGAGGGGAGCTCGGCTTTTCTTGCCCGAACTTCGTTCCGCCTCCGATGAACACTTTGTAGGCGGTTCCTTTGGGGGACATACTGGAGCGTGAGTTCGGCCTTACTTGCGCCGAACTTCGTTCCGCTTTAGCGGGGGAACTTCTGCTCTCCGTTTCTCTCTTAGGGGCGATTGGGCTCTTCCTTAAGGCTGATTCCTCGCGCCCTCATGGCGGGCTTGCTGGTGGAGTCGCCACCGGAGGTTGCTGTATAGCCTGCAACGCCTCCGTGAGGCCACGGATCTGTCGGACAAGCAGGCCAAACTGCTTCACATCCGCCGCAGGTGCGGGTGGAACCTAGGCCGCCGGGGCTGAAGCAGGAACAGACGGGCCTGGATGAGATTGGGTCGCAGAGGCCACCGAACGCTGTGCGGAAGCTCTCCTGGGTGGCATTTTCTCTTCGAAAGAGAAAAGGAAGATCTCTGGAGAGGGAAGAGAAGGGTCGCCGAGCACTCCTTTAAGAACAAGGGAACCTCGAAGGTTCAGGCCCTCCTTCTAGCGCCAATCTGTTGGTGCAGAAATCCATCCTCGCCGGAGGTTGCCGAAATCGAGGCCGCTGAGGTCGCCGCCGGGGACCTGCAAAATGAAGTCCCGTCCGGAGCCGGTGGAGGGGTGGCTCCGGCAGGACCCTCCGACGCTCAAGTCAGTTTCCGGCCAACGGTAATGGAGTGCTCGGAATGAGTTCCGGAGCTTAGAGATGAGGAGGAGAGCTTAGAGAGTCGAGAGTTCAGAGAGCTTAGCCTTAGTGTGTCGGGAGGGTCCTTTATATAGTGGAGCTTGATGGTGACAACTGCAGCCGCGTGCTGGCGGGCCGCTCGAGGTTCGGCGGAGTCAGTCTCACGGGATGGTGCCGTGTGCGGCGGATTGAGGGTGACAGCCATCGCCGCCTGATGGTGATGGTTGCAGAGCTTGCCTAATGAAGGGTTGAAGGCCTTCGTCGCGTGCCCATTTCGGAGGAGTTCGGGCTCCTGAAGAGGAAGATAGGAGGGAGTTCGGCACCCATAGGCGTCTGACTGGAGATATGTAGCTAAGGCTCGTCCGCTGAAGAGTTCGGCTGCTGAGAATTCGAAGCTCGGTCGTTTGGGGTTCGGCCGGCTGTTGGACTTCGGCTAAGGCTGGGACACTTGAGAGTTCGGTAGGTGCTCGATCGGCCGAAGTTCGATGAGGACGACCGCTGAGGAGTTCGACCGAGTAACGACTGCTGAGGAGTTCGGGCTCCTGAGTGACGACCGCTTGGGGATTCCGCTAAAGCCCGTCCGCTGAGGAGTTCGGCCGCTGAGAGGCCCGAAGAAGCTCGGCTGGCCAATTGAAGGACTTCGGTTGCTAGTTGGTTCGGTCAGGGCTCGCTGAGGAGTTCGGTCACCTGGAGTCGGTCCGAAGGGGTTCGGCCGCCTGGGCTCGCCTGGAGTCGGTCCGAAAGGAAAACCCGGGAGGAGCTCGGGTGGCCGAACGGGCGTCTGGGAGGAGTCCGTCTCCCGAAGAAGTCCTGCCGCTTGGAGTCGGTCCGAAGGAGTTCGGCCGCTGAGAGGACTTCATTGAAGCTCGGCCGCTTGGAGTCGATCCGAAGGAGTTCGACCGTGGGGAGTCTGAAGGAGTTCGGCCGTGGGGAGTCCGAAGGAGTTCGGCCGCCCAGGAAGTTCGGTCTCGACGCTGGGAGTCTGGGAGAAGCTCGGGAGCTGACCAGTTCGGCCTGCTGGAAGGAGCTCGGCCGCTGGGAGTTCGGCTGAAGCCCATCTGCCGAAGCTCTTCCGCGGCTACTGGTTACATTGGGCTGAGCGTCGGGCCGGGCTTCGGCAGGAGCGGGATTTATCCCCAACAATGCCGATCGATTGTCGATCGACTGATTTTATGTCAATCGATCATCGATCGGATGATTAGGATCGATCGATTATCGGTTGGTTGGCTAGCTAACTTTGTGCTGACCGATCATTGATCGATCGGAAGATTTGAGATCGAACAATAATCGATCAGGTGACTTCGAGGAAGAGCGATTGACAACTGTCCAAATGATTTCTGACGATGGTTAGTCGGTTTTGTCAAACTGTGCATCCATCAGATGGTAATGCATCGGCATTTCTATTGTTGTGTCGACGGACATCCGTTGGAGATTGGTGATCAGTTGGTTGCAATGCTGGTAAGTCAGACGGTGGAGTAACATCCTCCAACACATTCTATAAAAATGGATCGAAGAGATCCAATTGACATGGATTGCATCGGACTTCATATTATATGATATTAGATATAATTTATACATAATTTAGCATATATAAATATATATATATACACACACACACACACTGAATAGGCCTAGAAATTCATGCAGAATTTTTAGTTCAATCCTACAAGAAATCTAAATAGGTCCTATCGTAGTTTAAGATTTATGAAAAAAAGATTTTAAGATTGTTGCGACCAATCCACCTGCACTTATGAATCAACATCGAAAAATCTACAAAAATAAATCCATATTGATCGGAGTTGGCTCCGACGAAGATCCTCCGATGCTTAAGTTAGTAAGATGGACTGATCGAACAGAAATTTAAGAGCAAAATGATAGAGATTGCTCTAAAAATATTAGATGTATCCTACCAAACTAACCAGATTATCTCTCTTTTATAGGTGTCAGAGTGATAACCGCTGAGTACATGAGTTTCTCCTTTTCTGGTGTAGTGTGATCGTGAGTAAGCAATTAAAACTACCTACTAATCACCATTGCCCACTCTCCTCGGAGATGGTTTTGTAGGATCAATTGAGAGTTAGATAGATTATTTGGAGAGCTCCCGTCGGTCAGTCCTCTGATGTAGGATCGATCGATCATCGATCGATCGATTGATTTTATACCAATGGATTATCAGTCAGCTAATATTGTACCAACCAATCATCGATCAACTGATGTTGTATCGATCGATCATCGATCGATTGATTTTATGTCGATGAATTATCAGTCGGTTGACTTTGTGCCGATCGATCGTCAGTCAATTGATTTAGTGCCGATGGATTGTCGATCAACAGACTTTGTGTCGATCGATCGTCGGTCGATTGATTTTGCACTGATGGATCATCAATCAATTGATGTTGTATCGATCGATCATCGATCAGCTGATATTGTACCAATTGATCGTTGGTCAGCTGATTGTATGCTAACGGATCATCGATCAGCTGACTTTGTACCGATCGATAGTCGGTCAATTGATTTTATGCCGATGGATCATCGATCGACTAATGTTGTACTGGCTGATCATCGATCGATTGATTTTATACCAATGGATCATTGATCGATTGATTTTGTACCAATAGATCATCGATCGACTGACTTTGTACCGATCGATTGTCGGTCGGCTGATGTTGTACCGATCGATCGTTGGTCAATTGATTTTATGCCGATGGATCATCGATCGACTAACTTTATATCGATCGATCATCGATCGATTGATTTTATACCGATGGATGATCGGTCGATCGAAGGACTTTAAGTCGATTGTTACTTGAATGATTCCTGACTAAAGGTTAGTCAGTTGGAAGAAGCAATCATCGATTGTCACTTGTCAGTTCGATTATCTATCAGATGGTCATATGTTGGTGCTCTCGTCAATGTATCAATAGGATAGTTGATGGATCGATGAGTGTTGACCTTTCAGACAGGCTTCTCAGTGGCAATGATCGATTGAACGTTAATTGCCATCCTTCAACTAATCAATCAACAATCGGCTGGATTAGTAGAACGTCAATCGTCGAGTCGATCGATCGATGGTTCATCAAGTAACTCATCGACCATCAATCATCGATCATCAGTCGACGAACATCCATCGATGTCCAATGATCTGTTGGCTGGGTTGGTAAGTCAAACGGTAAATTGATAGCCCCCAACAGTTGCCCCCTACTTTTAAGTTCGGTGTAATGATTTTGTACTTCGCACCGAATGCAGGAAGTCGACATGTGGCATTTCTTTGAGCTTCATTCTATCGCCTACCATTAATGATTGTCCATCATCCAGTAGTCGAATCCGAACTAACATCATCCATCAGCTTTTGATTTATCTTTGCCGAATGAGTTGAGTCATCTTCCTGATTTAGTCTAGACGAATGAAGTTTATTTATAAAAATTTTGGTTGATCAATCGTCAACTAATCATTAGTCGGTTTCATGTAACTAATCATCGGTTAGTTTTTAACCGACTAAAGTCAGTTTTCTTACCAGCCAATATTTAGTCGTTTGTTGAGATATCATAGATCGGGGATAAACCAACCTTGTGTTGGTTTCTAACCGATTTTTAGTCGACTTTTTACCAACTAATACTTAATCATGATGATCAGATGCAAGCTAACCGTCCCTCAATTCGACCATAGCTAAATCAATAAAGGTTGTATTTTCTACTAGTTAAGATAAACTAATTAGTTGACAATCAGTAGCTTGATGCTTTTTTTCTTTATTATTTCATAAGGAAGTTATGCATCGGTATTGCTTGTTGGTTTGTTAGTCAGCTATTTGAGTTGTAGAAGATAGTCTTCTTTCTGATCGATCAGTTGTTATATCGCAGGGGACTGGGGGTTGGCGAAGGTAATTCTCTCCTTTAACCTCCATCAAGATTTGCACACATGGAGTAGAGAGGAAAGTGTAAGTATCATACCGACTCTTCATATTGGTCGGCATTGGATTCAATCGAGAAGACGCTGCTTCTTTTTTCGAAATGAGTCGGTTGGGTCCAACCGAAGCATCGTTCTTCCATTGTTTCTTCTTTTGACCCTTTTTGTTTTGTTGGCACCGATCAAAAATGCCTTCTTCTGCACGAATGTATTTATCTGCACACTCCAGAAGTTTAGCATAAGTCTGGAGAAGGTTCTTATCCAACGAGTAGGTGAACCAAGAGCCCCATAGATCCTGCCTCATGGTTGAAATGGCCACTTCTTCATTGAGATTTTAGACCTCAAGCGTAGCGGCATTAAAATACGTCATGAAGGCCTGAAGAGTCTTCCTCGTTCTACTTGATCAAGAAGAAATTGTCTAAAGTTTGTAGCTTTCTTTTGCTAGTGTTGAAGTAAGCCACGAAGGAGTCTCCGAGCTGCTCGAAGGAATCGATACTTTTCGACTAAAATCTAGAGTACCAGGCTCGAGCAGCTTTTTGAAGGATGTCCGAAAAGTTGATGCACATGAGGGCATCGTTCGCCCTCTGAATCATCATGAGAGCCTTGTAGCTCAGGAGATGGTCGATTGGATTGGTGGAGACGTCATATGACTCCATCTGAGGCATATTGAACCGTGATGGGATCAACACATCCAAGATGCGTGAGGAGAATGAAGGAGCTATATGGGCGGAGACCGTTGGAGGATCCTTCCTTCATATCCTTCTGAATCTGGATCAGTCGATGGTCAATTTTCTTGAGCTTCTGCTCATAGTTGTTGAACCGTCTTTGATGGGATATCCCCGGCATCGATCCTTCTAAAGAACTAGTAGAAGAGGAGGTGGTCAAATCTCATGGCCATTTCCTCTTGTGCTAACTTCAATGAGAAGATGGGAAAATGGAACGTTGAGATCGACGAGTGGTTCCTCGCGAGCAGTGAGGGGATGGAATCTCCACTTATCGAGAGCGTCGAGATGGTCGTTCCGATGAAGAAAAGATGGAATGCATCAACATGCGGTAGCTGTGTCTGGATGGTACCACCAGCATTGCTGGACCTTCCGCAGCCACACGCGACTGCTGCTGGAGGTCATGCATAGCCTCCGTCAGCATATGGACCTCTCACCGGGATGACTAGCCGGCAGAGCCAGTTGAGTTACGAGCACGAGTTTTCACCATTTGGAAGATTAATTATCGATTTGCTGTTCTTTCCCCCATCTAGTGTGCCAATTTATTGCGGTCAATCCACCTGCTCCTGTGAATCAATATAGAAAAATCTGTAAAAATAAGTCCGCACTGACCGAAGTTGACTTTGGCGGAAATCCTTCGATGCTTAAGTTAGTAGAATGGACTGATCAAACAAAAATCTGAGAGCAAAGTGATAGAGATTACTCTAAAAAGTATTAGATCTGTCCTACCAAACTGACCAAGCTACCTTCTTTTTATAGGTGTCAGAGTGATAACCGCTGAGTACATGGGTCCCTCTTTTTTCGGTATAGTGTAATCGTGGGTAAATAATTAGAACTATCCATTAATCATCGTTGCCCGCTCTTCTTGGAGATGATTTTGTAGGGCCAATCGAGAGTCAGATAGATTGTTTGGAGAGCTCCCATCGGTCAGTCGATTGATTTGAGGTCGATCGATCGTCGGTCGGTTGGTTTTGTGCCGATAGGTCATCGGTCGACTTATGTTACACCGATCGGTCATCGATCGATCGAAGAGCTTTAAGTTGATTGTTGTCTTAATGATTTCCGACTGAAGGTTAGTCAGTTGGAAGAAGCAATCATCGATTGTCGCTTATCAGTTCGATTATTTATCAGATGGTCATATGTCGGCGCTTCCATCAATGTGTCGGTGGGACAGTTGATGAATCGACGAGTGTTGACCATTCACACAAGCTTCTCAGTGGCGATGATTGATCGGACGTTAATTATTGTCCTTCAACTAATCGATCAATAATCGGATGGATTAGTGAAACGTCGATCGTCGAGTTGATCGATTGATGGTTCGTCAAATAACTCATTGACCATCAATCATCGATCGTCAGCCGGCGAATATCCATCGATGTTTGATGGTCTGTTGGCTAGGTTGATAAGTCGGACAGCAAATTGATAGCCCCTAACAAAGATTTATATAAAATATGATTCAATGATTGATGTCGTAAAAGAAGATGAATCGTTATTTCATGAAAGATACAATATGAACCCTACTTAGACAAGGTTCCGAAGCTGCATCTTGATGCAAGTTCAATGGTTGATGCTGTAAGTGCTATCTAACAATCTAGATGATTTTCTTTTTAAGGAATATAGGAAAAATTCTAAGCATCTCCAACTCGTTGTTCTATTTTTATTTTTTTACTAATATTTTTATTTTTTCATCTACTACACTACCTAGTACTTGGCATTAACATATAAGGAATCAACCGAACTCAAGAAATAAAGTGAATATGAACCGCATATTATTTAAAGAGGGACACCACATTATTTTGAATATAGTTCTTGCATAGGTTTTTCAGTGACATCTTTTTTTTTTTTTTAATTTAGAAGAGAGTGTATTTTGTTAAAAAGAAAATTATGATTTGCATAGTTTTAATTTTTCTGTTTCTTTTTTTTTTTTTGCTCTTTGCTGAATTTCTATTTACATGATAATGTCTTTAACTCTTGTTACATTTGCATGTTCCTCCATGCCCTTCATCTAATGACTATAAAAGTTGTAACAACTTATATGCTATGAGGCACTGGTTAGTCAAAAAAAAAAAAAAAAAAAAAAAAAAAAAAGAAGAAGAAGAAGAAGAAGAAGAAGAAGAAGAAGAAGTTTACTTGGATCCACATAATATAATGGTGGCAATTCATGATTCAACCTCTTTTTACAAATTACATCAATAATCATGAATAATAAAATTATTATATTATTTGGCAATTGAAAAAAAAAAAAATTAATTTTATAAGAAAAGATAAAATTTCAAATGATAAAACTATTCCAATAAACTTTTTGCCAAACTTTCAAACCCAATCATTTTAACAAATAAGCCGAAGGGACAGCCATCTTTGTCTACAGACGTTCATGAGATATCATCCATTGGAAGAGCTCAAGTTCTCCTAAAATATATATTCAAGAGATAAGGATCGAAAAAATTATTATTATTATTTGTTATGAGATAATTATCGAGTCTCCTTCAAGTTAGAGCCTTCTACATGAAGTTCAAAAAATGCAAGGCCACTCCAAAACATTTCTATGTTTAGCTAAAAAAAATTACTTGAGTAAGTAAATAATTAATTTAATTATCGATACCATCCAAAAAAATAATCTTATCATGTAATGAAATATCTAGTAATATTAGCAAACGCGTATTATTGCTATTATTGTTTGAAGTTTCTATTCATAGTAGGGAAAAGATACTCTTTTACGGTCATTGTGCCCCATAGTACTGTAGATGGTAACTCCTTAGTCACTGTTTGGACTCTTGTTATCTCACACCCCAGCTATCTCTCCATATCAAATTTGTCAAGTTACTGGCTGATTAAATCTTACCGGAAGCCCCAAGTTAGATTGACCACTCCAAAGAGTAAAACGAGTTTAGGGAGTAATAGGACAGTGACACATCTTCTATAACAACCAAAGCATCTAAGTGTATGAGGGGATATTTGGTTAGGAAAGTTGGGATTTGAAATCAAAATATGAATGGATGACTTCTATTTCACTCATTTGGTTTGAAAAAAATTTATTCTAATTTTTATTCTGGGATAAAATGAAAATGATCCGATCTATCTAAAATTCAATTTCTACTCTTCTCTAAAGATTCAAATTTTTATTTCAATTTTAATTTCGATCACAAACCAAACAATCCTTGAATATAAAAAAATTAAAAAAAATTTATGATCGCTCCGCCTCTTTTTCTTTTTGAAAAAAAAATTACCCTTATATATGTAAGTGTTTTTAATAGATACATGCAATAGTCATGTTCAAAGTAGATAATACATGTATTCTGCCATTTTTCTGCTAATTATAAATGTGCAAACATAACTAAGTTAGATAGTCCCAAATTTGATTTCATATTTTGCTCATCGATCAGGCACTCTATAGCGCGCGTGTTAACATAAATCACTGATCTATTTTGATTATTGTTTTTTCATTTAGATTTTATATTATGAAACAAATAAGATTATCAATATTAAATCTTCTCTCCTCTGTTTGTCTTCTAGACAAAATCCAAGTATGAGACCTTTTTTACATAATTTTATTCTTCTCAAAATACAACGGGATACCACCATTCTAGTGCAAACATGAAGTAGAGGGTTGACAGCCAACTGATCTAAGCTCTGTTGGCTTTGTACGCTATCTGTTTTACACCTAGCGGTTGTCCAAAACGATACGGCTGAAAAGAGCGTAGCTACGTGTTCAACAAATTAGCACTTGGCTTCGCATTCTAAAACAAGATCAGAGTTGTATCTTTTGTATAAAAGAAGGATTCACCTTCACGTGAATCCACCGCTCGATCATCCACTATTTTTTTTAAAGTTCCATGTAGATGGAGTACTTTGAAATTTGGAGTGCTTTGAAATTTATATAATGTATGATCCAAAATAGGTTGATTCAAAGAAAGATGAATTCTTCTTTGATACAACTCCCTTCTATTAAAATACCTAGGGGCTATTTGGTTGGCAGACGTTAGAATCTAGAATCGAAATAGGAATGGATAACTCTTATTCTCACTATTGAATTGGGAGGAGCCACATTTTGATTTCGATCCTAAGATGGAATGGAAATTATCCAGTCTACCTAAAATGCAATCTCTACTCTTTTCTAAAAATTCAAATTGATATGAAAATCAAATGCTTTGAAAGATTTAGCCATTTCAATTCTAATTTATTCTGATTTTAATTTCAGTTGCAAACCAAATATCCTCCCGTTGCAATCATGATTCACTCTCGCTGGTTATCAAAATATATAAGCTTTGCATAAGTCTAAGATGACCCCGAGAGACTATTTGGAACTAGGGACGATAAAAATTGATCCGATCTATCAACTTGATTCGTATTCGATCTATCTTAAATAGGTTTGGATTTGTATTAAACGGATCAATCCGTTTAATCTATTTAATAAAAAAATTAGATTTAAATTTTAGATGGCTGACCTATTTAACTCATTTAATATTTAGGTCAGATTAAATCATATAATCTGTTTAACCCGTTCAAGATCTGTTTAACCTGTTTAAAACTTAATTAACCTATTTCTGATCCATTTAACCCGATCTATGTAACTTATTTAATCCGTTTAACACACTTAGTCCATTTAATAAACAAGTTAAGTAGGTCGGGTCATATTATCTATTTAATAAAAATGTTAGATTCGGATAGGACTACAAATGAGTCAAACTGCTCGCGAACTATTCGAGTTCAAGTTCAACTCGAGTTCAAGCTCAATTCAACTCGGTTATTATCGAGTTCAAGTTGAGCTCGAGTAGCTTTTTGAATCGAGCTTAAATAGCAGAATACTTGGCTTAAAAACTTGCAAATCTACTCAAATAAATATATATTTTAAAAATATTAATTTTATTTATAATATATATTAATATATATATTATTAAAAAGATAAAGCTCGATTTTTAGCTCGAATTCGAGTTTAAGTATGATTCGATTTATATTCGAGTCGAATCGAATCGATCTTAAATTTTATTTATTTTTTATCAAGCCAAATTCGAGATTGGAATATTAAGCTTGATCAAATTTAAGTTCGAGTATTTTAAATCGAGTCGAACTCGAGCTTTCAATTATTCGACTCGATTCAATTCAATTATATCTATAAATTTAAATTTAAATTTTTAATATTTTTAATAAATAAATTAAATTTAAATTAATAATTTTTTAATTTAATTTATATTAATCCATCTTATTTTTGATCCGATTCAACTTAATTACCATCCTTCTTGGAACCTAGCTGGCCCCTTCTAGTTCTCGTCTCTTGGCACCGAAACAGCGGTTGCCGTTGCTATATTTTAACTCAGTGGACCCGATGCCCAAACGTTCGCCCGGCGCGCTCCACTCGGCTCGCTGTTAAATACGCCACAGATGAGCTATCCGGCTTTGAACTTCCCAGTTCTGGTTTTACAACCTCTCGCTGCCATGTGTCCAAAAATTCATTCTCCATCTTGAATTTTAGTGGGACCCACCGTAGGCTGTAACGTGTCTTTCTGTGACGTGCTGAATCGTAGCATTGTTAGAAACGGAATTATACAGGAGTCATCCGGAGGCTGGGAGGCTCACGTATTTCTCGAATAAACCATAAATATGGTTTTTAAATTCTTCGGGTCCGCCTTGTCCGGTTTCTGACACTCAAACCAGCACGGAACTCAAAAAGCGCCCTCGGCCGTTCCGCTAATTCAAATTACAAAGATACCCCCAAAGATCCCGGTAAAGCACCCATGCAAAAAGTTACTCAAATGCTCGTGTGAGAGGTACCGGGCGAGTAACCATCCTTGGACCTTCAGGCGAGAATATAACCCCATAGTTCTTCAGACAAGATTGATAAAGCTCTATAAATTTTAAATCAATTTAAGCTTCTTCAGAAAACTAGATTGTTTTTAATCAAAGGAATATTTGAGGCAAATTTTAAGTCAAGCATGAGGTGCTTACAAAATTGCTTTTTTAATAATTCTAATTAAAAGTAGTTCAATTTTCAGAGAAAAAAACTTGTGAGATGCTTTGGCATTACAATTAGGAAGTTTAGATGCATTGTTTGATATCATATATGTACTCCAATTAGGAACTTCATGACTAACTATACTATTAAAATTGAAGTTTAGATATGTATTAATGTACAAATTATACTACATAACACTTACAAATTAACATATTGATGCATCTCCCATGGTGATGTATTCTTGTCTTGCCACCTGGTAACAAATGTGTATAACATATCAGTACAACATAATATATGGATGCTTCAATTATTGAACTATACTTTTTTTTTTTTTTTTTAATTATGTAATTTCATTTTTATTTATTTGACACAACTGGGGAGAAAAAGTTTCAAAATTAGAATCCAATATGAGTGCAATTAAAAGCACCTACTTGTACGAAAATAGACAAATAGGAAGGAAGCAGAGATGTCTCTATATAATTTCTATTGATCTTAATAACTTCACGTGCTAACCAGCCGATTGGTCTCTCTTATTGCATACATGAGTTGCTTTGAAAGGTAGAAGAGCTCTCTTAATCTGAAATAAGTCTTGAAGGATAGGGAGATGATTCAAAGATGAGAGGAAGAGATATTAATTTATTGTATAACTTCAAGTCAACCACCTTCCAACCATACTTGGATAGCCTTGTTTATATAAACCCTTCAAAGAAGTTCTAAGTTTAACATGTTGGGATAGAGAAAGAAAATGGAGATTTGGGTGCTAAATTTGTTGAACTAAATAATTTCTAATGATAAAACTTTCTCTAGCCCTAGTATCCTTTATTGAGCCATCATAATTTTATTTTTATAAATTTAAGTTAAAGATGGCATAATTACATAGCTCTGGAATAAATACATCTATTAGCATCGTTACTAAAACGTCATACAACAGAAATGGAGCTGATTGGATGAACTCTTAGGAGATAGAACCAGAATGGTTAGCCACAAAGAAATCTATTCAATTTACCATCTTGTTTGCCTTTCAATGAACATGACCAAACTTGAATGATCTCATGGTGGCAATCATGCTCCTCAAATCCTCCGGCATAAGTTGAGAAAAGTTAGGATCCATTGACAGTTTAGATGGTTAGTTGATGATCCTTTTCATCTCCCCTTATGGACAATGTTGGGGGCTCTAAGGATGATGACTATAAATCAAATCCTCCTATATATGCACCTAGCTCTAACCTATGCCGGTGGGACGATAATTTCATAAAGGTGGCACCCTCCTGTTGCTACCAATGTAGATCCCTCGTTACGAATCACAAAGCTAACACCACCATTTACACCAACATTCATGGCACTACCATCAAAATTAATATCGAGCAAAAAGGAGATAGAGGCTTTTAGATAAATTATATCATCCTAGATATCACAAAGGATGACCCTCTTTTTGAGTAGCATTAACCTGGAGAAAATTAGTTCCCTGAGCATGGGCTTTTACGAGAATTGTAAGATAGCCCTCATCTACATTTTCAAAGATCTAAGCATTCTAGAACATCCAAATGTGGCAAATAATATAATAAGAGATGATTGCTCAGCTGAACGCTCTACCTTTCCACCTTTAGATACTTGCATTCAAAGATTGCTAGTTCTGAGCTCTTATTACACCATGATCTAAAACGATCTACGACACTTTACGAGCTTTCACATAATGTAGTATAACATAGTTTATTGTTTTCTCCATCGCTTTTACGACTAATTTGTTCCGACATATGTCAATAATAAAATTATACATAGTATCAACTTGCTCCAATTTTTTTATATTAGAATTGTTTTGGTATAAATGGGATAATATTATTAGTCCTATATTAATGGTGAATTAAAAGAAACTTTGGCTTACGTTGGAAGGGACCATCCTTTTTATGTAAGACGTTTTTTGGATTGAAATTTAAAGGATAAAATCGTGAGACCCATGTATCAGAATGGACAATACTTCACGTGTCAAGTCATGAACCAATCACAATAATGATGGTGAATTAAGAGAGACTCTGATTTATATAAGAAGATGATTATTCTTCCTACGTAAGACCTCTTTTAAATTGGAATCGGAAGGACAAAATATGGAGAGGTCCATAGGCCAAAATGAATAAAAAAATATTTTTTACACTGCGGATGGTGTAGCTTCACGAACACCGCCCGTGATGATTAGCTCTCGCATGGGATTGGAGCTCGATGTTTGAAAAAAAATTTTGCTCCAACCCCGCACGAGAGCCAACATCATGGATGGTATCCACGAAGCTACACCGTCCGCGGTATAAAAAAAATTTAAATAAATAATATCTTACATGTCGAGTCATGAGTTTTTAATTGCAATAAGAACCTCTCATGAATTCGATTTTAATAAAATTCTAGCTATAATTGCATTTTGAGTAATTCTTTCTGCACCACTTGCAGTGGAGAAAAAATAACGTGGAGTGCACCAGATTATCCCATTCCAATATGTAACTTTTATTTTCCAATATGCATTTAACGTTCCACGGTGCTTGAAATTTTGAATAATGAAAATATTCTTTTTCAAAAATTATGACACATAATCAAAAAAATTATGACATCCTTTCATAAAAATTATAGCATCCTATAGAAAAATAATATTTTATTCGAAATATCATAATTTTTATGAATGTGTGTTATAATTTTTTAAAAGAATATATTCATTATTTTTTATCTTCATACCGTATTATGATATTCATTCACAAAAATTATGATATTTCTACAGAAAATATAGCATTTTATTCAAGATATCATGATTTTTGTGAATGAATGTCATAATTTTTATGATAAAATATCATAATATGATAAAAAAATAATAAATATATATATAAAAAAATTATAATATTTTTTCATAAAAATTATGACATCCATTCACAAAAATTATGATACTTCTTCGTAAAATTATGACATCCCTTCATAAAACTATATTTTCTGTAGGAGTATCATAATTTTATGAAAAAATATTATAATTTTTGTGAAGAAATATCATAATACAATGAAAAAAATATTGAATATCTATAAAAAGAACATTATGACATCTCTCCATAAAAATTATGATATTTATTTATAAAAATTATGATATTTCTTCATAAAATTATGATACTTCTTCATAAAACTATATTTTCTACAAAAATAACATAATTTATGAAAAGATATCATAATTTTTATGAATAAATATTATAATTTTTAAAAATAAATATTTTATTATTTAAAAATTTAAATATAATAAAATATTAAATATTTATTAAAAAGTATGGCCATGTGATCAAGCGGTGTACTCCATATAAGAAAGAATTACTCTTGCATTTGCACATTCCCAACATCTAGTCATCCCAACCAAAGGTGACCATAGCTCGCCTAAATTACCGACGGTCATCCGGCGCGAGGTTACCTCGATAATTCACCCAGACCGCCAGTAAAAAGTTTAGAAGGGCGATTTCGTAGTTTTCACCAACGCAAGCCCCAATTCCATACCCTTCCACCTCCTTTTGCCGGTCTACCACTTTTTATGTTTTCAAAAAAAGACAAAAACAACAAAATAAACTTTTTAACCACGCTTGGTCCCGAAGCTTTCCAAATACCGACCGTTTCCCGACGGTGAAGTGGCAAGGCCTTCGTTGCAACTCTCTCTCCAGCTACGCTCCAAAAGAGAGGAGCGACACCACTCTCTCTTTCTCTCTCTCTCGAGGACTGACGTTTTCTTTTTCTCACCAGAAAAAGGAAAAGAGCGGCTAGCCCACCTTCCGCCGCCGGAAAATGGACGTCGGAACCATCATCTCCGGCGGCTTCCTGGCGCACAAGACCGCCGTGCTCGGCCTCCCCGTCTACGTCCTCCTCGCGATCACCGCCGCCCTCCTGGTCGCCTGCGTCATCCTCGCCCTCCACTTCTTGCGCCGGCAGGTGGCGGCACGTATGAAGCACGCGTCCGGCCTCATCACCTCTTCCACCAAGGAGATCGCCGCCGATCGTGCACCGGAGGGCGACGCCGGGGAGGTGGAGCTGGAGGTGGAGGAGGAGAAGAAGGGGTTGGTGGGGGTCGATAAGGGAAATGGAGGGAAGGGGTGGGGAGAGTCGTCGTCGTCAGTGGCGGCGGAGAGGATGGGGAACATCGGGTGGGGGCGGTGGTATTCGGTGGCGGAGCTGGAGGCGGCGACGGGGGGGTTCACCGCCGGGAATGTGATCGGCGAGGGGGGTTACGGCGTCGTCTACAGAGGAGTCTTGCCTGACCTCTCCGTCGTCGCCGTAAAGAATCTCCTTGATAAGAAGTGAGTACGGTTCCATTCTGTTCTATTCTAAAAGAAAACAGGGTGAAAAAATAATAGTCATTACCGGCATTGTTTCCATATCAGAATGTAGGTGCTCTGTTTCTCTGATTTCTCGGATTACCATAAGCTATAGTCCTAGTCATAAACGTAGTGTCAATGAAGAAGTAAAATAACACGACTTAACAATGGATGAAATCTTTAATGCTCTTGTCTAGCTTTTGTTCAGGTTATTGTCTTTAATTTATAACTGGATTTATATATGTTGGAGATTAAAAAAAAGGGGAATGCTCTTGGAGATGACTTTTTCTCTGGATAATTTTACTGTTTTAATTGCAGAATAAAAACATCAACACCTTTGATCCATGATAGGTTGGAGGTTTGAGGAGGCACTGCTAGATTATCCTATGATATGACAAATTGTTGAAGTTGGCAATTTTTTAAACCCAAAATTTAGCTTCAAGCTATCGCTCGATTTTGATGTTAATTTGCCTGGTCTGAGAACTTTATGTCATGCTTCTAAAATTGGTATATTATACTAGTTTGAAGTGGTGGGAAAGATGCAATTTGTCATCCTGAAGCAAGGAAAATGGATATTAAAAAAAAAAAAACAGGTTTTACTGTCAGACGCGATTTTCCTAATTCTGCAAATCAAAGGGCTTCCTCCTCCTTTTTCCTAAGGTGCAAGAAAGAGACCATGGTTGTCTCTGTAATTTCCTTTATGTCACTCTTGTTGCTTATTGTTGAAAGGCTTCTCTAGGGGTCAAGCAGAGGAGGAGTTCAAGGTGGAGGTCGAAGCTATTGGAAAAGTACGGCATAAGAACCTTGTGGATCTGGTTGGGTACTGTGCAGAAGGTGCTAAAAGGTAATCTTAATTTCTCACCTGAATCTATGTTAGCTGGAAATGCAGTCGGTATGTAAAATAATCATTGTTTAAAATTTGTTGTTTCCAATTCAGGATGCTTGTATATGAATACATTAATAATGGCAACCTGGAGCATTGGTTGCATGGAGATGTTGGCCCTATCAGTCCACTGACTTGGGATATCAGAATGAAAATAGCCATTGGAACAGCAAAAGGGTCAGTTCCCTTTAGTGATCTCCATGTTATTAATTTTTTTATGTCTCTCCCTATTGAAAATTTCTCTGAAACAGAAATGAGAGTTTCAGTATGTTTACCAAACTTTTTTTCTCATGTTTTTTATAAATATATCATCGTGATACATTTCAATTGCAATTCTGAAAGACCAACCTTCAAGAAATTTCGGTAATGCTAAATTGATACTTAATGCATGAAGTGATTTAAGCACTCAAGTTTTGAGGTGGTTAAGACGTGGTCAATATATTTGTCTGTTTCATAAATTTGAGAAAAGTGCATTTCTATAGTCCATCTTTACTGTGTTCTAATGCTCTTCCTGAGAGGTTTTGCTGAACTTGTGATGCGATCTAATCTTCTTGAAATGCTATTGCAGAATAGCATATTTGCACGAAGGATTAGAGCCCAAAGTCGTGCATCGAGATATAAAGTCCAGTAACATTCTTCTGGATAAGCATTGGAACCCTAAAGTATCAGATTTTGGATTAGCTAAGCTCTTGGGCGCTGATTCTAGCTTTGTAACAACACGTGTGATGGGAACATTTGGGTAAGTTTTATCTCTTTCACCCTTACACGTCTATCAGTCAACATTGGGAATGCTTGTCCTGTTCTACTATGATATTTGTATAATGAAAATTCATCAGTTGTGAGCATATGAACTAAGTGCACCTCATATTGGAAGAACTTGTTACCCTTCTTCCAGACATCTCATATATGCCATTTTTTTTTGAAAAGAATTTCTAAATTCCTGCACAGGTATGTGGCTCCTGAATATGCATGCACAGGCATGCTAAATGAGAGTAGTGATGTGTACAGTTTTGGGGTTCTACTGATGGAAATAATTTCAGGAAGATGTCCGGTAGACTATAGCAGACCACCTGGAGAGGTGAGTTTACATAGATCACTTTAAATGTGATTAAGATATCCCTGGCCTCATGAAAGTGACTGGATCTATTTGCAGGTAAACTTGGTAAACTGGTTTAAGGGAATGGTAGGAAATAGACATGGAGAGGTAGTAGATCCATCAGTGGAAGTTCAGCCTTCACCAAGAGCACTGAAGAGGGTATTGCTGGTTTGCCTTCGATGCACAGATTTGGATGCTCAAAAGAGGCCAAAGATGGGGAAAATTGTACACATGCTTGAAGGAGATGATTTTCCTTTTCATACAGTAGGCTTACATCTCTAAATCCTTTCCTCAGTTCACTTAACTACAACTGTACACTTCTCTTAAGCACACAAGTTCCAGGGAAGTCTTTTATCTTGTTCTTTCTTTAGCGTGTGAGCTGTCGAAGCACTTAAACAGCCATTAGTAACCTAAACCCTGTAAGAAGTTCAAAGTTTAAACAGGGTGAAACTGTTGAATTGTCGATTTGATGGCGCATGGTCCTTCTGCTTGTAGAGGATTAGATGCAAATTATTGAGGAGAGGGTGAAACTATGATGCTCTGGAATGCTAGTGTTGCAGATGTAGAATATGAATTGGTCTACCTATATCATTAAGAAAGAAGCAAAGTTGAGATACAAATAGAAAGGTGATACAGATGGAGCTCGGCCATGTGATCTGTACAAAGAATACAGAGACAGTTTAAACTGAGATAATTGCCTGCTTCATCATTGTGATTTTTCATGCAACTGGTGGTGATTTTAACCTACCAAGCTGGAATATGGAATCCCCATATCCAAGGTTTGTCATCTCAATATGGGATCTTGTACTGATACCATCTTAGTATAATGCCAGTATGTCTGTTATAGTATCTGGTTTGGCATAATGAGTGTCGATACGCTTCCTGTATTATGTACCTGTTCGGTACCAATAACATGCAGTACAGTGGGTACGCACTGGTACTAACCAGTGTGGCAAACCTTGTCCATATCTTCACATGGGAATTAAAAGCTTCTTACCAAGTCACTAGCAAATAGTACACTACAATGATGCATGCTTTTAAATGGGAAATCTGCAGAGATAAACAGATTTCAGATTTTGACGCTAATTGGAAGAAGAGGAATAGAGTGATTTTCTTTCCTTTTTGTTTGGAATAAGCTTTTTTTAATCAGAGAAGTGCCCCTGTTAGATCATCTTTTTGTTTTTTTCTTGTTTTGCATGTTTGCGTCTTATCCTTCTTTACCTTCTCCCTGCATAGATTCAATCATCACCATCATTTTATGAAATATGAAGGTTTCAGTTGGCCCCCATTTTGTTTGAATTTAATTAATAGACCATTTCTTGCTGCTAAGAAAGTGAAAGTTGGTTGATTTTTACAACTGTTACACATTGCTTGGTGATAAGAGCAGCCATCTACTTACGAATTTGGGAGAAGCTCGCCAAAATATAAACTGGAAAAGGTAAACACAAGTAGATTTAAAAAAGTGCAAGGTGCCATATGACGGAGAAATTGATGTTGAAAACTTCATTAAGAGTCACATTAAGGGAAAAAGAAAAAAAAAAGAATGCTTCTATGAAAGTAATTTGTCATGTAAAAGCAATCTTGATAATTACATTTGTCCTCTATGTGTGTGATGATATATTAACTGGTAAGGAACCACCTGTGAGATACTTGTATAGAAGTTATAAGAAAGAATTTGGATGACTTGGATAAAGAATGATGCCATGGGACCAAGAATTTTGTACAAGGGACTTCATAGTCTGAAGTGAATAATTAAATTTAAAGGTGAGATACTGTTCTTTTCTATTCTGTTCTGATTAGATCTACCATATCGGACATATACCTTCACATACATGGGAAACACCATACAACTTCATTGGTAACTGATTTACTATAGTTTGACTAGACCTGTACCACAATAGCTTTCAGTACTTCTATACAGAGACTTAGCTTGTAAAAGTATCTGTTGGTATCACTATAGAACTAGTCCTATATTGTGGTCAAAAGATTTGCTACAGATCCATGCTGTATGAAATCTTTAAACCTGGATTTCGGCATGGAGGTATCACTTTATAATGACAAGAATTAGAATAGTGATTATGGGTAGTTGTTGGATGATATTTATTTTCTGATGCTGCATATATACACATCAATTTAATAGATCGGGTAGGCAGTTATTCTGTCATCTCTTCTATATTCAGTTCTGGGATGTCATTCTTCCCTCCAAAGAACTGATGTTCTAAATTAATCGGAAAACTGTTCTTGATTATTTTGGTTCATATCATCTGATAAGGGAACAAGAGTTTGCTGGGAAAATAGAGGCAGCAATTAATGTTTCATGAAACTTTGGAGAAGCAAATTTTAATGCTGGCAGATCTGCAAAGGATGATTGCTGCAATGGATCTAAAATTTAAGCACTTGAATATACCATGAAATTGATAAACAAGCAATTGAAGTTGTGCGCTAAATGTATTTTTGCTTGATACGACAATTATTACTCTACCTTTTTGTTGCAGTCCCACATAGACAACTTCATAATTTCCAAGCATGAAAATCTTGTGTGAAATTCTACAGTACAGTAAAATCCCCCCCCCCCCCCCCCCCCCCCCCCCGCCACCCCCGAATCCCCTAGGTTCTGGAAGGTGGTTATTAAAATTGTGCCTCCTAGACCTCCCAACAACAGGTGCCTGAGATGCATAATTATACATCAGACAAATCTCATCAATTGGTTTCATGACTTTTTTGACTGGATCTGCATGGTACTTTATTTATTTGGTGGATATTGAACACTATTAACTTGGTCATTCTGAGATGTGATGTAATGTATGAACATGACATTGCATTCACAAAAAAAATATATTAAATGTCGCCAACATTAAGAATTCTGGTACGATAGAATTTTTTTTGGTTTCTTAAATTTTCTGGTATACCTGATTGAAAGCTAATTATCTTTTGCAGGAACACCGTTTAGCAGAAGAAAAGAACTGAATGCATCAAATGAAGCCATCAGATCAATGCCACCTTTATTTGAGGATGTGATAGCTCCTGATTCAGAAAGGTCAACGTGGAGATGAGCCAGGTAGAGACATTAGAAGGAACTTGACTTTTGTACCCTGTTAATTGTTGTTTATGCATGAAAGATCTAACTTCATTGTTTTGGCTATCTGGAATTGCTTATAATGTAGTACATTTAATTTGTTATTTTTCTAGTTCTTGCATATTGCAATGTTTTTGTCATGCTATGATTTTCAGGATTTCGATATATGAGAAATATATATTCCTTGTTGGAAAAGCAAGTCACAAATTGTAATTACCTGTTCCATTAAAACTTTGAGCACAAAAGCTACTGCTCAAATTATTGCAATGACCGTGTTGGCAAATTCAGAACTTTTCGAGTTACTATTTTGGTTGTGACCTATGTATTTCAGGACTAATATATCTTCCATAAATTCACATCCATCGATGAGTCTGTCATGCATAGCTTCTTTCCTTAAAAAATTGCTTTGTTGGTTCACCTGGAGTAATTTTTCTAACTTGGTTGTCATTAAGGAATTTTGCAGTAAATATTCACTTTATTTGCACCACTTGGTCCATCTAAAACTTTTCTAGAGCATTTGTGTCCCTAAGACTACCATAAGAACATTTTTACATGTACATATGTTATATTTGCATTAATTACCAATATTGTGCATCAATTCAACTAGAGATGTCATTTACCTAAAGGTAGAGGCATCATAGTCCATTAGTCTAAAAACAGAGTGTTTCTGGGTAGAAAGTAGGATGAACATGGCCTGTTTTTGCAAGTACGAAAATAAAAATGTTGACTTCTCTGCAAAATAAATCTATGACTAACCCTCCAATCTTTTCTCTTTTTTTAATTATATCTGTATTTTTTTTTTTTTGGTAATCGGAAAGTTCCTCTTTTTTTTTTCCCTTATAATATTTGTTTTGATTCAACTATGTAGCATGATGATTCTTTCATTTTGTAATCAAGAATTTCTTTTCCTGTTCTTCATCACATAGTCTTATGCAAGGGCGTTTTTCCAAATATTTGCAGGGCCAAACATCATGTTCTGCTTCACTGGCTGCTGCAGTGTCAAATCCTGCTTGTGATCGGCGACCATGAATCAATAATGCAGCATGTGCGAGACTATAATTTGCTTGGCTGCAAGACAGTTTTAAAGCTCTAACCACAGCGGCTAAGATTCATGGATCATATGGTCTTACGTATAGGGAACTTAAAGCTGGGTATGACTCGGCGAAATTCCATCGTAAAACTTCTATTTGATTCCATTGTAGAACTCTTTCTTGTCAGAGTTTCTCAAATTCATGACAGATGATCGCAAATTTGCTTCGAGCGATTGTTTATACCATTTGTCATTGTACCCCATTGGTCCTTTCAAGCAGATTGTGTGAACTGCTTTGTTTCTTCTATATTCAAGCAGATTGCCCCGCGGTTATCTCCTTTTAATGCCATTTGCATGGAGTGGAGACGTTCACAATTTCTTCTCTTTGGGCCAACCACTGGCGCTCTTCCAGTAATTTCAGTTCCCAACAGCCCTTTCCTGAGCCTGCTGCAGTCTCCTATCCAGCTGTAGCCAATGTGCCAATCGGGCATGTGATCTGAAATTTCATACGAGAATAATTAAAATGATCTATATGTATAACGTGTAATTTTTAACCGAGACTAGGTGAGATTTTATATTGGAATAGTGGAAATTACCTTTAGATGATGGCACCAACTCGTTGAATCGGTAATGTTACGGAGACCATCTGCCATCGAACCCATCCTCCTCTCCAGATCACAGCTAGCTTCCCGTCGGTGTCCGGCGAGATCTCGACACATCAAGACAAGGACGCTGGAGATCAGGCAGTGTCATGGCGCATATTCGATCTCGATCTCGATCGGCTACCGACCATTGGAGCCCGACCGAAAGGCCCAACTCAAGTCTTCGGTCGACTCGGCTCCGGAACTCTCCAACGGTCTTCAAGATGTGGGCATAACCCGCAGTTAACATCCACGATTAGTCGATCTAATCTACATGAATGACTAACAATTTTGATTATAAAATAGTGGATAAATCCTAACTTTCTATTAGAAGAACTAACTCTTGATGGAGAAAACCAGTACTCTCATTTTTCTCTTTAAATTATTCCGTATACTCTAATTGATTCAAGCATCGAAAGTCCTCCGCTGGACATGCCTCGCAGTCGCAGAAGCATTCTACTCTCACTTTCCTCTCTCTCTCTCTCTCTCTCTCTCTGAGACACCCCTTTATATCGTATAAACCTTTCTGTCGGTAAATAGGAGGAACCAATTTACCACCACTTGTCGCCATGACCAGGAGAAACGTAATGAATTGATGCACGCGGCCTTAGTCAGGGGTGGCTCTGACACGTCGCCTTGTATTTGGTTCTTCTGCATCCATATATCATCTTACACGTTGCATGGGGGACGTCGTGGATTATTAGTTTTAATACTGAATGACTGGACTTGGATTTGTTAGGCAAGTGTCATTTTACGCAACCGAACGATATTTAATGAAAAGCTGATTGTGAATCATGCAATTCCATGTCAATTAACATTCTTCAAATGTAGCAATGTTTTGGTCAGGGCACAATATTCTTCGATAATTCAAATATTCCCTGGTATTATTTTTTTAGATGGTAAAATATTTACCAACTAACAAGATTTTGACCCGTTTCAGCTGCCATTGTTCTTACCTGGATATTGTGAGCGATGGACATGGGCTGCAACGTGAATTCATATTGCCGGCTGCAACGTGAAGCCTTTGTTCGCATCAAATATGCAACCCGCTCCCCTACCCCATATGGTAGAACGCTGTCCCCTCCTCTTCTCTCTCTCTCTCTCTCTCTCTCTCTCTCTCTCTATATATATATATATATATATATATAGCTAAATTATAATTAAATTAATTTAATTTAGATTCCGATCCGATCAAATCAAAACTCCATAATCACTATAATAAAAATGATATTTGATGGTAAATTATTTATAATATTTCTTATTATCTATTGCTATTTTCTTTTTTACTATATTTTGATCAAAATATCACTATCTTTCAATAAATATTTTTGTTATTAGCAGTACTTTATTATAAATAGCGCTATAGATTTATATTTTATAGCATATAACTTAAAGCGCCAAAAATTAAAACTGCTATTATGGTATTTAACTAATATGCCGGTAGATACTACCATATTTTATAGAATTTTAAAAAATTACCACTAAATCTTAAATTAATAATTTTTATAAAAAGTTTGGTTTAGTCGTATCGAGTTATGTAGAGCTTTGATTTAGTCATATCAATCTCATAAAATATATTATTATACATATATTTTTATTATTATTTATTTAATGATATAAAAGTATGTTAATAAGTAAAATAAATTATTTAAATATATTATTAATATAAATTATAGTTTGGTGGCTAAGAGCTTGTCATTCAAATAATAATATGATTATTTTTATTATAGTGATAAAATTAAATTAGATATTTTTTTTGATTATTTGATGCATAGGTTAGAGATCTTCAAATCATATATGTTGGTGCAGAATCTAATCGACGTCGAATCGAGTTAGAATTGAGAAAGAAGAGGTCACCGTCGGTGACCTGCAAAATAAAGTTCCATCTGGAGTTGATGGTGGTGGCTCCGGTAGGACCCTCCGATGATCAAGTCAGCTCTTTTGACCAACAAAAATAGAGTGCTCAGGAAAGAACTCAGCAGAATTTTGGGGAAGGAGAAGAGAGCTTAGAAAAAACGTATCTGGAGGATCCTTTTTATAGATGGAGCCTGTAGCAAACTAATAGTGACAACCATAACCATCCGATAGTGGGCCGCTCGGAGCCGCGTAGAATTTATTATGGAGAGAGAGGTGTCACCTATAGCAGACTGATAGTGACAGCCATAACCATCCAGTAGTAGGCCACTCGGAGCCGCGTGGGGTTAGCTACGAAGAGAGAGGTATCGTCTGTAGCAGACTGATGTGACAGCCATAATCGTCTGATAGTGGGCTGCTCGAGACCGCATCAAATTTGCTACAGACAGAGAGGTGTCGCCTGTCATGACGTGTCCAATCGTCGAGATTTAAAAATTGAAGTTCAGAAGAAGTAGGCATTGGTTGATGAAGAACTTTGACATATATCAATTTCAGAGAAGTTCGAACTTCTAAAGAAAATACAACTAGAGGAGATCATTCGAAAGGAATGCTAGCTGAAATCTGAAAGTAAACCACTGAAGAAATTCGACTGAAGGAGAAGTCGGAAGGAGTTTGGCTGCTGGAGGAATCCGACTAAAGAAGAAGTCTGGAAGAAATTTGGCTCCTGAAGGAATCCGATTGAAGGAGCAGTCCGGAAGGAGTTCGGCTTCTAGAGAAATTTGATTGAAGAAGAAGTTCGGAAGGAGAATCTGATTGAAAGAGAAATTCGGAAGAAAAATTCGACTGAAGAAGAAATTCGAAAGAAAAATCCGACTGAAGGAGAAGTCTGAAAGGAGTCCGACTGATGGAAAGGTCTGACCGAAGGAGAAGTTCGGAAGGAGTTCGACTGATGGAGAAGTTCAAAAGGAATCCGACTGATGGAAAGGTTCGGATGAAGTTCGACCGTTGTAAGAGTTTGAAAGGGGTTTGGCCGCTAAAGGAGTTCAATCGCTGGAGGAGTTTAGCTGCTTGAAGAAGTTCGACTGCTGGAGGAAGAATTCTCGATCAAAGCTCTTCCATGATTACCAATTGTATTAGGCTAAGCATCATACTAGACTTCGACGGGAGCGAGGTTTATCCCCAATAATATGTATATATATGTATTTATATATATAAAAATATTTGCATGTGCGGTACTACTATGTTTTTTCTTAATTCTAGAAATTGAAAAATAAATATATACTTCAAAAACAATTTTGCAAAAAAAAATTAATTTTTCATTTTGCTAGAAAATGTGGAATAAATACACTTCAAAATTTCTTTTGTTTTTTTAAAAAAAAATATTAATAATTTCTAGGTATGACTGGCATTGTCGCCAATGACTTGGTATTTAGCATCTTGACATTAGGTTTAGTAATTATAGAGATAAAATGAGTTTACACACACATACAGATACACACACACATATATAGGCAAATTTGGATAAGATCGATCGGATTTGGGTTCAAATTTATTTAGATCAAAATTACATAATAGAGATCTTACATCAATGATTCAAGCTATTAGATGTAGTCTATACTACCTCAATTACTTGCACACAAAAAAATATATTGCTGGGGATAAATCCTACTCCTGCCGAAGTCTAGTCTGATGCTTAGCCTAATGCAACTGATAATCACGAAAGAGCTTCGATCAAAAATTCTTCCTTCAATAGTCGAACTCCAATCAAACTCTTTCAAGCAGTCGAACTCCTCCAATAGCCGAACCCCTTCCGGACTCCTCCAGCGGTCGAATCTCTTTCAAACTCCTACAGCGGTCGAACTCCATCCGAACTTCTCCATCAGTTGGACTCCTTTTGAATTTCTCCATCAGTCGAACTTCTTCCAGATTTCTCATTCGATCGGACCTCTCCATCAGTCCGACCTCTTTCGGACTTCTCCTTTAGTCGGATTTCCCTTTTGGACTTCTTCAGTCAAATTCCTTCAGGAGTTGAACTTCTTCTGAACTTCTCCTTCAATCAGATTCCTCCAGGAGCCAAACTTCTTTCGAACTTTTTTTTTAGTCGGATTCTCCTTTTGGACTTCTTCTTCTATCGGATTCTCCTTCCAGACTTCTTCTTCAATCAAATTTTTCCAAGAGCCGAACTCCTTTCGGACTGCTCCTTCAATCAAATTCCTTTAGGAGCCAAATTCCTTCTGAACTTCTTCTTCAATCAAATTTCTTCAGGAGCCGAATTTCTTCTGAACTTCTTCTTTAATCAGATTCCTCTGAACTTCTCCTTCAATCGGATTCCTCCAGAAGTCGAACTCCTTTCGGACTTCTCCTTCAGTCGAATTTCTCTAGGAGTTGAACTTCTTTCAGACTTCTCCTTCAGTCGAATTTCTTCAGTGGATTATTTTTAGATTTCAGCTAGCATTGCTTCTGGATGATTTTCTTTAGCTATATTTTCTTTAGGAGTTTGAACTCCTTTGGAATTGATATATGTCAAAGTTCTTCATCAACCAACGCCTGCTTCCTCCGAACTTCGACTATTAAATCTTGATGAATGGACACATCACGACAGACAATACCTCTTTCTCCATAGAAAACCCCATGTGGTCCCCAGCGACCCACTACCGGATGGTTATGATTGTCACTATCAATCTACTACAGGCAACACCTCTCTCTCTGTAGCAAATTCCATGCGACTCTGAGTGATCCACTACCGGACGATTATGGCTATCACTATCAATCTGCTACAGGTGACACCTCTTCCTCTTCATAATAAATTTTACATGGCCCACTATCGGATGATTATGGGTGTCACTACCAGTCTACTATAGGCTCCATCTATAAAAAAGGATTCTCCAGATACATTTTCTCTAAGCTCTCTTCTTCTTCTTCAAAACTCTACTGAGTTCTTTTCTGAGCACTCCATTTCTGTTGACCAGAAGAGCTGACTTGATCATTGGAGGATCCTGCTGGAGCCACCACCATCGACTTCGGGCGAAACTTTATTTTGTAGGTCACCGACGGTGATCTCTTCTACCTAAACTCTAGCTCATTCCGACGTCGACTAGATTCTGCACCAATAGGATTGGCGTTAGAAGGAGGGCCCTATTTCTGAGGTACCTTTGTTCTTAAAGGAGTGCTCAATCGATCCTATGGATCTTCTTCTTTAAGGTCCATCTCCATCCTTTCTCTCAATCCCAAGAAATGCCTTCAAAGAAGATGACTATCTGAAGATCTACTGCTTCTACCACTATATCCAAGCCAAATCCATCCCTTCCTGCTCCAGCATCGGTGCTTCAACCTCCTCCTCCACCAACGGCCATGATAGATGCAGAGTAATTTAAGCTACTGATGCAGTAGATTTAGAGCCTCACCAAAATGGTGTAGGCCATGCGGCAGTCATCGGTGGTGGTTCTACCAAAAAACCCACCATCGGAATATCATAAATCGATCTCAAGGAGGAGCACTTGGGCTAGCATACCTCTCGCCCCTAAAAAAAAAAACAGAAAGCAGAGGATCCTTGTTCGGATCATGATTCTTCTTCAGAAGAGATCTTCCTCATCTATAGTCGGAAGCTTTTCAAGATCTACGATCGAGATGACATTCTCAATCAAAAACTATGAAAGATGGACCGATGGATCGAGAAACTCCATCACGTCACCCCAGCTCGCCATGACAACATCTGCATTGATCTTCCTTTCTCTTTTCAAATTATGCAGGAGCCCATTCTGTCAAACTTCAAGATCTCTCAATTTGAAAGCTACGATGGAATGTCTGATCCGATCGATCATCTGGAGGCCTTTTAGATCATGATGCTGCTCCATGGCGCACCAAATGCCATCTTATGTCGAGCTTTCCCATCTACCTTAAAGAAAGTAGTAAGAAATTGATACTCAACATTGAGGTCGGTACGATCTTCTTCTTCGATCAGATGAGCCATCAGTTTACGACTCACTTCGTCAGCAGCCGACGTCCGTGCTGAAGTTCGGATTCTCTGATGAATATCAAGCAGAAGGAGGAGGAATCTATCCAAACTTATGTCATCCAATTTAATGCTGCTACATTGGAGCTCTGAAATCTGGATCAGTCTATTGTAATGGCCACACTCAAAGACGGCCTTCAGAAGAATGATTTGCTGTTCTTCCTAAAGAAGAAATATTTCAGGGACTTTATCGATCTGCTAGCTCGGGTTGAAGAATATGCCCAAGCGAAAGAAGCCTTCAAATTGAAAGATGAGGAAGCCATAGAAGAGCGGCAGATAGACGAGTCTAGTAAACCCATGGCTGATGGAGGGCCGAATGAAGTTCGATCGTTCTCATGGACTCCTTCCGAGTGCAAGCGAGCTCAAACTCCTCAAGCTCATCATCAAAGAAGTCCTGATGGAAGGGTGTGAAGAAGTTCTCCCTCCAGAAGATTTCACAACTACGCCACCCTCAATACTCTAAAAATGCAAGTATTGATGGAGATCAAGGAGCAACTATCGTGGCCTGAAAGGATGCACACTCATCCCGACAAGCGTAATTATAGTAAATATTGCCTCTACCATCGTGACCATGGCTATGATACTGAAGAATACATTCAGCTCCAAGACAAGATTGAGGAGCTCATCAAAAGAGATCGATTGGGTCAATTCCTCAGACGCCAGCCTGAAGCAAGAAAAGATCGACTGAGGATACTACCGCAGTCAGAACCACCAAGAAAGAAGAAACAATAAGAAGATCGGCCACCTCTCGGCATCATCAATACTATTTTTGAGGAACTTCGACGAGAAGAGGCCAGCGGATCTGAGGGATTAATGAAGAGACGAAGGATTGAAGAACCCATAACCTTTATTGCAGTAGATGCATGGAGGATACAATTTTCACATAATGATGTGGTTGTAATCTCTTTAAATATACCAGACTATGATGTACGTCGCATCCTAGTTGATAATGAAAGTTCGATTGATGTCTTGTCTTATGATGCTTTCTCCAAAATATCGATATCTAATAGTCAGCTTGGACCAATAAACTTCTCCTAGTAGGCTTTGCTAGTGCTGCAGTACCTGTTGAAGGTGTAATAACTTTGACCATGGCTGTAGGACAATATCCAAGATAATCCAAAGCATAGGTGGATTTCTTGGTAGTAAAGGCTCCCTCTGCTTATAATGTAATTCTCGGCCGACCTGCTCTAAATGTGCTTCGGATGGTGGTGTCAAGTTATTATTTGAAGTTGAAATTTTTGATAAGTTACAGGATCAGAGAGGTCAAAAAAGATCAAGCTCTGGTAAGGCACTGCTACTCAATTATCCTACAAAAGAAAGAACGGTCCGATCCTTGTTCCGTTGATGAGCTAGATGTCCGCGATGATCTTGCCGAAGAATGGGGCGAGCCTATAGAAGATCTTATGACCATCCCCCTAAATGATGAAAATACAGAGCATATGGTGTAAATTGGCTCCAATCTGGAAGATGAAGTTTGAGAATAGCTCATTACCTTCTTACGGAGGAATGCCGACGTCTTTATCTAGGTTTCGATGGATATGCCTAGGATTGACGTCGAGGTTATGGAACATCGGCTAGTCGTTGACCCCAAGCATCGACCAGTGAAAGAAAAAGTTCGAGACCAGATGCCAGAAAGATAGAAGATAATAGTAGAAGAAGTCGACAAGCTTCTCAATGTCAGATTTATCTGAGAAGTCAGCTACCTAACTTGGGTCTCTAATGTGGTCCTGGTCAAGAAAGCCAACGGCAAGTGGAGGATGTGCATCAACTTTAAGAAGGTTAACAAGATCTGCCCAAAAGATCGCTATCCTTTATCTAGAATCGACCAACTGGTGGATACGACTTTAAGCTACGAGCTCCTCATCTTCATGGATGCCTTCTTTGGCTACAACCAAATTCGGATGGCACCGGAGGATGAGAAGAAGATTGCTTTTATTACTAACTATGGTATTTACTGTTACAAGGTCATGCCCTTCGGGCTTAAAAATATAGGCGCGACTTATCAGCACTTGGTCAATAAAATCTTCAAAAAATAGATCAACCGTAATATAAAGATTTATGTCGATGACATGCTGGTCAAAAGTCGAGAGATTGTCAATCATATCGCTGACCTTGAAGAGGCTTTCGATGTGCTCAGAAAATACAAGATAAAGCTGAACCCAACCAAGTGTGCCTTTAGGATAGCCTCAGAAAAATTTTTAGGCTTCATGATCTCAAGATGAGAAATCGAGTTAACTAGAAGAAAATTCGAGCTATCCAGAAAATGACCGCTTCAAAGTCCATCAAGAAAGTTCAACGCCTGATCGAGAAGGTGGCATCTTTGAGTCATTTTGTCTCAAGATCGATCGAACGCTGCATGCCCTTCTTCCAAATCCTTAGAAAATTAAAAGATTTTCACTGGACTCAGAAATGCCAAAAAATGTTCGATGAGCTCAAGAACTACCTTAGCTCATCCCTACTAGCCAAACCCAAATCCGGAGAAGTGCTATTTCTCTACCTCGCAGTCTTTCCTGCAATGCTAGCGATAGTTCTGGTCAAAGAAGAGACAAAAGTACAATGATCAGTCTACTACATAAGTCGGATCCTAAGTGATGCCAAAATTAGATATACAAAGTTGAAAAAAATAACTTATGCTCTTCTGATTATGGCAAGAAGACTTCGATCTTACTTTCAGGGACATGCTATAACGCTCTTCACTAACCAGTCGATCAAAGCAATCCTTCATCAAATAGATGCTTTCGAAAGAATTGCAAAATGGGCCATTGAATTAACAAAGTTCGATATCAACTATCGATCTTGGTCAGCAATCAAGGCTCAGACATTGATCGACTTCATAGTTGAATGCACCATTCCAAATGAAGTCGAGCTTGAACAGAGCGAGACCGGCATCCCATGGTTACAATTGAGCCTCTTCGAAGAAAGTGCCGATCTTTTTGAAGGTTTTTGGATTCTGTACGTGGATGATTCATCCAACTCCGCTGGAGCAGGTGCGGAGTTAGTCTTAGTCAATTTTGAGGGAGTCATCATCGAGTACGTGCTACGCTTCGAATTCTCTGCAACTAATAATGGGGCCAAATATGAAATACTGATCGTCGGATTAAAAATAGTAAGAGAGTTAAAAGTAGATTGGCTTTAAGTCTACAGTGATTTCAAATTGATGGTCAGCCAAGTTAGTGGCAAGTATGAAGCATGGAAGGAAAGTATGATGAAATATCTTGAGAAAGTGAAGGATTTGACTCCAACCTTCGACAGTTTTAGCATTTGATAGATTTTGAGGGCAGAAAATATAAAAACCAATCTTCTTTATAAATTGACCACTTTAGCTCCAACCGAACTATCCAAAGAAGTCCAAGCTCAGAGAAATCACATTTCGTTATGTAGACGGAGCTCGAGCCGAACTAGATTGATCCATTAGTTGCCTATCTCAAAGAGAAAGTTCTTCCTCGTAATCCAAAAGAAGCTCGAAAACTCAGGAATCAAGCCTTTCGGCATGTTTTGTATGAGGATAAGTTGTACAAGAGATCGTATTCACTACCACTGCTGAGATATCTCCGACCTTCCGAGGCCAACGTACCAGCGCCTGATCAACAAGATCTTCAAGAAGTAGATCGATCGCAACATGAAGGTATATGTGGATGCTATACTCGTCAAAAGCCAAGCTTCTATAAACCACCTCGTCGACCTCGAAGAGACCTTCAGTGCACTCAGAAAGAATAAGATGAAGCAGAACCTGACCAAGTGCGCATTTAGTGTGACCTCAGAGAAGTTTCTGGGGTTTATGGTGTTAAGACGTGGGATTGAAGCAAATTCAGAGAAAATTTGAGCTATTCGAGAGATGACTGCTCTAAAAATAATCAAAGAAGTTCAGCACCTAACTAAAAAAATGGCATCCCTAAATCACTTCGTCTCGAAATCGATCGAGCAATGCATGCCCTTCTTCCAAGTTTTTAGGCAACCAAAGAACTTCTGCTAGACAACGGAGTGTCAATGGGCATTTAAGGAGCTCAAAAACTATCTCGACTTATCCTAACTGCTGGCAAAGTCCGAATCCGAAGAAGAATTATTCTTATACCTAGTAGTCTCCTCGATGGCCTTGGCAGCAGTCCTGATCAAGAAGGAAGCAAAGATGCAGTGATCGATCTACTACATAAGTCGGATCCTGAGTGATGCAAAGATCAGGTACTCTAAGCTAAAAAAATTGACTTACTCTCTTCTAATTGCTGCTAGGAGACTTCGATCTTACTTTTAGGGGTACATCATAACGGTCCTCATGGATCAACCAATAAAAATAGTTCATCGAATTTGAAAAAAAAGAAAAGAGCTTAGAAAAAATATATCTGAAGGATCCTTTTTTATAGACGGAGCTTGTAGCGGACTGATTGTGACAGCCATAACCATCCAATAGTGGGTCGCTCGAGGCTGCATGGAATTTATTATGAAGGAAAAGAGGTGTTGCCTGTAACAGATTGATAGTGACAGCCATAACCATCCGATAGTGGGCCACTCAGAGCCACGTGGAGTTAGCTACGGAGAGAGAGGTGTCACCTATAGTAGACTGATAGTGACAGCCATAATCGTTCGATAGTGGGCCACTCAGAACCGTGTTGGGTTTGCTACAGAGAGAGAGAGGTGTTGCCTGTCATGACGTGCCCATTCGTCGAGATTTAAAAGTTGAAGCTCAGAGAAAGCATGCGTTGGTTGATGAAGAACTTTAACATATATCAATTTCAGAGGAGTTCAAATTTTTAAAGAAAATACAGCTAGAGGAGATCATCCAAAAGAAATGCTAGCTGAAATCTAAAAGTAATCCACTGGAGAAATTTAACTGAAGGAGAAGTCGGAAGGAGTTTGGCTCCTGAAGAAATCCGACTGAAGGAGAAGTCTGAAAGAAATTCGGCTTCTGAAGAAATCCGATTGAAGGAGTAGTCCGAAAGGAGTTCAACTTCTGAAGAAATTTGATTGAAGAAAAAGTTCGGAAGAAGAATCCGACTGAAAGAAAAATTCAGAAGGAAAATCTGACTGAAGAAGAAATTCGAAAGGAGTTCGATTCCTGAAGGAATTTGACTGAAGAAGTTCGAAAGAAAAATCCGACTGAAGGAGAAGTCCAGAAGGAGTCCGACTGACGGAAAGATCTAGTCGAAGGAGAAGTCTGGAAGAAGTTCGACTGATGGAGAAGTTCAGAAGAAGTCCGACTGATTGAGAAGTTCGGATGGAGTTCGACCGCTGTAAGAGTTTGAAAGGGGTTTGGTCGCTAAAGGAGTTCGAGAGGGGTTCGACCGCTGGAGAAGTTTGGCTGCTTGAAGGAGTTCGGCTGGGGTTCGACCATTGGAGGAAAAATTTTTGATCAAAGCTCTTCCATGATTACCAATTGCATTAGGCTAAGCATCATACTAGACTTCGACGGGAGCGAGTTTTATCCCCAACAATATGTATATATATATTTATTTATATATATAAAAATATTTGCATGTGCAGTACTACCATGTTTTTTCTCAATTCTAAAAATTGAAAAACAAATATATACTTCAAAAACAATTTTGCAAAAAAAAAATTAATTTTTCATTTTGCTAGAAAATATGGAATAAATACACTTCAAAATTTCTTTTGTTTTCTTAGAGAAAAAATATTAATAATTTCTAGGTATGACTGACATTATCGCCAATGACTTGGTATTTAGCATATTGACATCAGGTTTAGTAATTATAGAGATAAAATGAGTTTATACACACACACACACACATATATATATAGGCAAATTTGGATAATATCGATCGGATTTGGGTTTAAATTCATTTAGGTCAAAACTAGATAATAGATATCTTACATCGATGATTCAAGCTGTTAGATATAGTCTATACTACCTCAATTACTTGCACATAAAAAGATATATTGTTGGAAATAAATCCTACTCCCGTCGAAGTCCAGTCTGATGCTTAGCCTAATGCAACTGGTAATCACGAAAGAGCTTCGATAAAAAATTCTTCCTCCAACGATCGAACCCCAACCAAACTCTTTCAAGTAGTCGAACTCTTCCAACAGTCGAATCCTTTTCGGACTCCTTCAGCGGTCGAATCCCTTTCGAACTCCTACAGTGGCCGAACTCCATCCGAACTTCTCCATCAGTCAGACTCCTTTTGGACTTCTCCATCAGTTGAACTTCTCCCAGATTTCTCCTTCGATCGGACCTCTCCATCAGTCCGACTTCTTTTGGACTTCTCCTTCAGTCGGATTCTCCTTTCGGACTTCTCCTTCAGTCAAATTCCTTCAGAAGCTGAACTCCTTCCAAATTTCTCTTTCAATCGGATTCCTTCAGGAGCCAAACTTCTTTCGAACTTCTTCTTCAGTCGTATTCTTCTTTCGGACTTCTCCTTCTGTCGGATTCTCCTTCCAGACTTCTTCTTCAATTAAATTCCTCCAAAAATCAAATTCCTTTCAGACCGCTCCTTCAATTGAATTTCTTCAGGAGTCGAATTCCTTCTGAACTTCTTCTTTAATCGGATTCCTTCAGGAGCAGAACTCCTTTCGGACTTCTTCTTTAATCGAATTCCTCTGAACTTTTCCTTCAATTGGATTCCTTCAAAAGCCGAACTCCTTTCGGACTTCTCTTTCAGTCGGATTCCTCTAGGAGTTGAACTCCTTCCAGACTTCTCCTTCAGTCGAATTTCTTCAGCGGATTACTTTTAGATTTCAGCTAGCATTCCTTCTAGATGATTTTCTTTAGCCATATTTTCTTTAGGAGTTCGAACTTCTCTAAAATTGATATATATTAAAGTTCTTCATCAACCAACGTCTGCTTTCTCTAAACTTTGACTATTAAATCTCGATGAATGGGCACATCACGATAGACAACACCTCTCTCTCTCCGTAGAAAATCCCATGTGGTCCCGAGCGATCCAATATCGGACGGTTATGATTGTCACTATTAATCTACTACAGACGACACCTCTCTCTCCATAGCAAATCCCATGCGGCCCCGATTGATCCACTACCGGATGGTTATGGCTCTCACTATTAGTCTGCTATAGGTGACACCTCTTTTCTCCGTAATAAATTCCACACGGCCCTGAGCGGCCCACTATCGGACGATTATGGGTGTCACTACCAATCTGCTATAGGCTCTATCTATAAAAAGGGATCCTCGAAATACGTTTTCTCTAAGTTCTCTTCTTCTTCCTCAAAATTCTATTGAATTTTTTTTTGAGCACTCTATTTCTATTGGTCAGAAGAGCTGACTTGATCGTTGGAGGGTTCTGTCGGTGCCACCACCATCGACTTTGGATGGGACTTTATTTTGCAGATCACCGGTGGCGACCTCTTCTTCCTAAACTTTAGTTCATTTCGACGTCGACTAGATTCTGCACCAATAGGATTGGCGCTAGAAGGAGGGCCCTATTTTTGAGGTACCCTTGTTCTTAAAGAAGTGCTCAGTCGATCCTGTGGATCTTCTTCTTCAAGGTCCATCTCCATCCTCTCCCTCAATCTAAAGAAATGCCTCTAAAGAAGGTGACTATCTAGAGATCTACTGCTTCTGCCATCAGATCTGAGCCAGATCCATCCATTCCTGCTCAAGCATCGGTGTTTCAACCTCCTCCTCCACCAATGGCTACGGTAGATCTAGAGCAGTTTCACCTACTGATGTAGTGGGTTCAGAGCCTCATCGAAATGGTGCAGGCCATGCGATAGTCTTCGGTGGTGGTTCCACAAAAAAACCTATCATCAGGATATCAGGAACTGGTCCTAAGGAGCACTTGGACTAGCATACCCATCGCCCTTGAGAAGAAGAAACAAAGAGTAGAGGATCCTTGTTTGGATCATGATTCTTCTTCGAAAGAGATCTTCCTCATCTACAGTTGGAAGCCTTCTAAGATCTATGATCGAAATGACATCCTCGATCAGAAACTATGAAAGATGGACCGACGGATCAAGAAACTCCATCACGTCGTCCCGGCTCGCCATGACGAAGTCTGCACCGATCTTTCTTTTTCTTCCCAAATTATGCACAAGCCCATTCCATCGAACTTCAAGATCTCCCAATTTGAAAGCTACGATGGAACGTCTGATCTGATCGATCACCTAGAGGTCTTTCGGATCAGATGCTGCTCCATGGTGTACCAAATGCCATCTTATGTCGAGCTTTTTCGTCTACCTTGAAGAGAGTTGTAAGAAATTGGTACTCGATATTGAGGCCAAGTACGATCTTCTTCTTTGATCAGATAAGCCATCAGTTTGCGGCTCACTTTGTCAGCAGCCAACGTCCGCACTGAGGTTCGAATTCTCTTATGAATATTGTTGGGGATAAATCCTGCTCCTGCCGAAGCCCGGCTCGACGCTCAGCCCAATGTAACCAGTAGCCGCTGAAGAGCTTTAGCGCCGGGCGCCAGGCCGAGCCCCTACCACGGCCGAACTGCCTAGAGGCCGAACTCCCCTGCGCCAAGCTCCGGGCCGAACTCCTTCGGACTTCCCACGGCCGAACTCCTTCGGACCGACCCCAGGCGAGCCCAAGTGGCCAAACCCCTTTGGACCGACCCTAGGCGACCGAACTCCTCAGCGAGCCCTGGCCGAACCAACTAGCAACCGAAGTCCTTCAACTGGCCAGCCGAGCTTCTTCGGGCCTCTCAGCGGTCGAACTCCTCGGCAACCATCCCGCGGTCGAACTCTACAGATGGCCGACCCTTCAGCCAGACGAACTCCCCCAGCTTCCCCCTCGACCGAACTCTGTTATAAGTCCGAACTCCATTGGACGAACTGTCGCCTGGAGCAAGACCGGACGGCGCCTTCCTCTCCGTACCGGACTCCATGCGGCCGATGACTCGCCAGTATGGCTCCCACGATCTACCAGACGACGCCTTCCTCTCCGTACCGGACTCCATGCGGCCCACGGCTCGCCGGATATGGCTCCCACGATCTACCGGACGACGCCTTCCTCTCCGTACCGGACGACGCCTTCCTCTCCGTACCGGAACTCCATGCGGCCCACGACTCGCCGGTATGGCTCCCACGATCTACCGGACGACGCCTTCCTCTCCGTACCGAACTCCATGCTGCCCGACGACTCTCTGCCAGACGGCACAGCCGTCACCATCAACTAAGCTCCGCTATAAAAGGACCCCTCCCGACATACTAAGGCTAAGCTCTCTGAACTCTCGACTCTCTAAGCTCTCCTCCTCACTCTCTAAGCTCCGGAACTCATTCCGAGCACTCCATTACTGTTGGCCGGAAACTAACTTGACCGTCGGAGGGTCCTGCCGGAGCCACCACCCCACCGGTTCCGGACGGGACTTCGTTTTGCAGGTCCCCGGCGGCGACCTCAGCGGCCTCGACTCCGGCGACCTCCGGCGAGGATGGATTTCTGCACCAACAGATTGGCGCTAGAGGAAGGGCATGAACCTTCGAGGTTCCCTTGTTCTTAAAGGAGTGCTCGGCGACCCTTCTCTTCCCTCTCCAGAGATCTTCCTTTTCTCTTTCGAAGAGAAAACGCCACCCAGGAGAGCTTCCGCACGGCGTTCGGTGGCCTCTGCGACCCGATCCCGTCCAGGCCCGTCTGTTCCTGCTTCAGCCCCGGCGGCCTAGGTTCCACCTGCACCCGCGGTGGATGTGAAGCAGTTCGGCCTGCTTGACCGACAGATCCGTGGCCGTGGCCTCACGGAGGCGTTGCACGCTATACAGCAGCCTCCGGTAGCGACTCCACCAGCAAGGCCCGCCATGAGGGCGCGAGGAATCAGCCTTAAGGAGGAGCCCAATCGCCCCTAAGAGAGAAACGGAGAGCAGAAGTTCCCCCGCTGAAGCGGAATGAAGTTCGGTGCGAGGAAGGCCGAACCCACCCATGAGCCCGTCAGCGAGGAAGCTCCGACAAAGAAGTATGAAGTCCTCCCGCGGAAGCTTCCGCGGGAAAGTGGAACGAAGTTCGGCGCAAGTAAGGCCGAACTCACGCTCCAGTATGTCCCCCAAAGGAACCGCCTACAAAGTGTTCACTGGAGGCGGAACGAAGTTCGGGCGAGAAAAGCCGAGCTCCCCTCGAGCTCGTCCGAACAAGAGCAGCAGAGAAAGTTCTCCCACGGCGGGTCTCGTGGGAAAGAGGAATGAAGTTCGGCTCGAAGAAAAGCCGAGCTCCCCCAAGGCTCGTCGTCAAGGCGAAATGAAGTTCGGTGGAAAGCCGAACTCCTCAACTCAACCTCCAAAATAAAGTTCGGCGCCGGCAAGGACGGAACGAAGCCCCCCTCCCGGAAGGTTCCGCAACTACGACCCGCTCCTCTAACTCGAATTCTCGGCAAAGTTAAGAGCCAACCGCCAAGACCTGAAGGACTACGGCCTCTCCAAACATGCGCGATCAAGGAGAAGATCGGCTATAGGCACTGCCGTAACCGGAAAAGACAAGAAGGTTGGCCGTCCCGCGGCGTCATCAACGCCACCCCGGGGAGGAGCTAGGAGCTAGCTACATCGGTGATCGTCATCCCCAGCGACAAAGTCAAGAGAAGCATGGTCCAAATTATGAAGGCCGGCATGAGATAGAGGAGGTCGTCTGGACGGAACTTACTGCCCGAGGGAACTCCGAGGAACAACGCCCCGACAACCCTCGAACGGAAATGCGCTGCGATCATCTTCTCTTCGGTAAAACTCTCCCCTCTCAATAAAATCATTTCTGGATGCGAAATCTATGCGATGGCTGGAAAAGAAGCAGTCAATAGTCGCCGTGTTAGGAACAGGAGGAGAACCTCGTCCTAATGCGAGCGGCAAACTCGGCCAGAGATAAGATCTCTCCCGAGGGCAAAGTTCGGCCAGAGATGAGATCTCTCCCGAACAGCAACCTCGGCCAGAGATAAGATCTCTCCCGAGGGCAAAGTTCGGCCAGAGATAAGATCTCTCCCGAACAGCAACCTCGGCCAGAGATAAGATCTCTCCCGAGGGCAAAGTTCGGCCAGAGATAAGATCTCTCCCGAACAGCAAGTTCGGCCAGAGATAAGATCTCTCCCGAACAAGCAAGTTCGGCCAGAGATAAGATCTCTCCCGAACAGCAACCTCGGCCAGAGATAAGATCTCTCCCGAGGGCAAAGTTCGGCCAGAGATAAGATCTCTCCGAACAGCAAGTTCGACCAGAGATAAGATCTCTCCCGAACAGCAACCTCGGCCAGAGATAAGATCTCTCCCGAGGGCAAAGTTCGGCCAGAGATAAGATCTCTCCCGAACAGCAAGTTCGACCAGAGATAAGATCTCTCCCGAACAACAAGTTCGGCCAGAGATAAGATCTCTCCCGAACAGCAACCTCGGCCAGAGATAAGATCTCTCCCGAGGGCAAAGTTCGGCCAGAGATAAGATCTCTCCCGAACAGCAAGGTTCGGCCAGAGATAAGATCTCTCCCGAACAGCAGGTTCGGCCAGAGATAAGATCTCTCCCGAACAGCAGGTTCGGCCAGAGATAAGATCTCTCCCGAACCGCAACCTCGGCCAGAGATAAGATCTCTCCCGAGGGCAAAGTTCGGCCAGAGATAAGATCTCTCCCGAACAACAAGTTCGGCCAGAGATAAGATCTCTCCCGAACAACAAGGTCGGCCAGAGATAAGATCTCTCCTCGAACCGCAACCTCGGTCAGAGATAAGATCTCTCCCGAGGGCAAAGTTCGGCCAGAGATAAGATCTCTCCCGAACAACAAGTTCGGCCAGAGATAAGATCTCTCCCGAACAACAAGTTCGGTCAGAGATAAGATCTCTCCCGAACAACAAGTTCGGCCAGAGATAAGATCTCTCCCGAAGGGCAAAGTTCGGCCAGAGATAAGATCTCTCCCGAACAACAAATTCGGCCAGAGATAAGATCTCTCCCGAACAACAAGTTCGGCCAGAGATAAGATCTCTCTCGAACCGCAACCTCGGCCAGAGATAAGATCTCTCCCGAACAACGAGTTCAGCCAGAGATAAGATCTCTCCCGAGCGACTGGAACAACCTCGGTTAGGAACAGGAGGAGAACCTCGCCCTAACACGAGCACCAACCTCGGCCGCAGGAGACAAGATCTCCCCCGAGGGAAGCTCGACTGTAGGAGATAAGATCTCCCCCGAGCGCGCACTTCACTTCGGCTGCAGGAGGTAAGATCTCCCCCGAGGGAAGCTCGGCTGCAGGAGATAAGATCTCCCCCGAGCGCGCACTTCACTTCGGCTGCAGGAGATAAGATCTCCCCCGAGGGAAGCTCGGCTGCAGGAGATAAGATCTCCCCCGAGCGCGCACTTCACTTCGGCTGCAGGAGGTAAGATCTCCCCCGAGGGAAGCTCGGCTGCAGGAGATAAGATCTCCCCCGAGCGTGCACTTCACTTCGGACTGCAGGAGGTAAGATCTCCCCCGAGGGAAGCTCGGCTGCAGGAGATAAGATCTCCCCCGAGCGCGCACTTCACTTCGGCTGCAGGAGGTAAGATCTCCCCCGAGGGAAGCTCGGCCGTAGGAGATAAGATCTCCCCCGAGCGCGCACTTCAACCTCGGCTGCAAGATAGGAGGTCTCCCTCGAGTCGACTTCAACTGATGAAGATAATGTCGCCCCCGAGGAGCTCAAATCCGACCTCGACCGAAGGAGGCGAGATTTACTTCGGCTTCAACATCAGCTTCATCGACTTTAGCTGGAAACGAGTTCCATTTCAACTTCAAACATCGACTGAAGATGAGGTCTCCCCCAAGCCTCAGCCTCAACTTCAGCGTCAATATTGGCTGGAGATGAGACCTCCCCCGAGCTTCAGATGCAACAAATGCGGAGCCTGGAAGAAGACTTCGGCAGTCGCCTGTTTTGGTACTCCCTTCCTTCAATTTTTGAACTCGGGAGTGGGGGGGCTACTGTTGGGGATAAATCCCGCTCCTGCCGAAGCCCGGCCCGACGCTCAGCCCAATGTAACCAGTAGCCGCTGAAGAGCTTTAGCGCCAGGCGCCAGGCCGAGCCCCTACCACGGCCGAACTGCCTAGAGGCCGAACTCCCCTGCGCCAAGCTCCGGGCCGAACTCCTTCGGACTTCCCACGGCCGAACTCCTTCGGACCGACCCCAGGCGAGCCCAAGTGGCCGAACCCCTTCGGACCGACCCTAGGCGACCGAACTCCTCAGCGAGCCCTGGCCGAACCAACTAGCAACCGAAGTCCTTCAACTGGCCAGCCGAGCTTCTTCGGGCCTCTCAGCGGATCGAACTCCTCGGCAACCGTCCCGCGGCCGAACTCTACAGATGGCCGACCCTTCAGCCAGACGAACTCCCCCAGCTTCCCCCTCGGCCGAACTCTGTTACAAGTCCGAACTCCATTGGACGAACTGTCGCCTGCAGCAAGACCGGACGGCGCCTTCCTCTCCGTACCGGACTCCATGCGGCCGACGACTCGCCAGTATGGCTCCCACGATCTACCGGACGACGCCTTCCTCTCCGTACCGGACTCCATGCGGCCCACGACTCGCCGGTATGGCTCCCACGATCTACCGGACGACGCCTTCCTCTCCGTACCGGACGACGCCTTTCTCTCCGTACCGGACTCCATGCGGCCCACGACTCGCCGGTATGGCTCCCACGATCTACCGGACGATGCCTTCCTCTCCGTACCGAACTCCATGCTGCCCGACGACTCTCTGCCAGATGGCACAGCCGTCACCATCAACTAAGCTCCGCTATAAAAGGACCCCTTCCGACATACTAAGTCTAAGCTCTCTGAACTCTCGACTCTCTAAGCTCTCCTTCTCACCTCTAAGCTCCGGAACTCATTCCGAGCACTCCATTACTGTTGGCCGGAAACTAACTTGACCGTCGGAGGGTCCTGCCGGAGCCACCACCCCACCGATTTCGAACGAAACTTCATTTTGCAGGTCCCCGGCGGCGACCTCAGCGGCCTCGACTCCGGCGACCTCCGGCGAGGACGGATTTCTGCACCAATAAATATCAAAAAGAAGGAGGAGGAATCTATCCAGACTTATGTCATCCAATTTAATGCTGCTACATTAGAGGTCTGAAATCTGAATCAGTCTATTGTAATGGCCGCACTCAAGAATGGCCTTTAGAAGAATGATTTGCTGTTCGTCCTGAAAAAAAAGTATTTTAGGAACTTTACCGATCTGCTAGCTCGGATGGAAGAATATGCCCAAGTGGAAGAAGCCTTCAAATTGAAAGATGAGGAAGCCACAGAAGAGTGACAGACGGACGAGTCTAATAAACCCATGGCTGATGGAGGACCGAATGAAGTTCGACCGCGCTCATGGACTCCTTTCGAGTGCCAACGAGCTCGAACTCCTCGAGCTCATCATCAAAGAAGTCCTGATGGAAGGGTGTGAAGAAGTTCTTTCCCCAAAAGATTTCACAACTATGCCACCCTTAATGCTCTAAAAATGCAAGTATTGATGGAGATCAAGGAGTAACTATCGAGGTCTGAAAAAATGCGCACTCATCTCGGCAAGCACAATCCTAGTAAATATTGCCTCTACCATCATGACCATGGTCATGATACTGAAGAATGCATTCAACTCCAAAACGAGATCGAGAAGCTCATCAAGAAAGGCCGGCTGGGTCAATTCCTCAGACGCTGGCCTGAAGTAAGAAAAGATCGATTGAGGGCACCGTCATAGTCAAAACCACCAAGAAGAGAGGAACAATAAAAAAATCGGCCATCTCTTGGCATCATCAATACTATTTTTGAGAAACTTCAATGAGAAGAGGCCAGCAGATCTGACGGATCAATGAAGAGATGGAGGATTGAAGAACCCATAACCTTCACTGAGGTAGATGCACGGGGGGTATAGTTTTCACATAATGATGCGGTTGTAATTCTTTAAATATACCAGACTATGATGTACGTCGCGTCCTAGTTGATAATGAAAGTTTGGTTGATATTTTATCTTATGATGCTTTCTCCAAAATATCGATATCTGATAGTCAGTTTGGACCAATAAACTCCTAGTAGGCTTTGCTGGTGCTTCTTAAAGGTGTAATAACTTTGGCCGTGGCTGCAGGGCAATATCCAAGATAATCCAGAGCATAGGTGGATTTCTTGGTAGTAAAGGCTTCCTCTACTTACAATGTAATTCTCAGCCGACCTGTTCTAAATGCGCTTCAAATAGTGGTGTCAACTTATTATTTAAAGATAAAATTCTCGATAAGTTATGAGATCGGAGAGGTCAGAAAAGATTAAGCTCTAGCAAGGCACTGCTATTTTATTGTCCTACAAAAGAAAGAACGGTTCGACCCTTGTTCCGTTGATGAGCTTGATGTTTGCCATGATCTTGCTGAAGAACGGGGCAAGCCTATAGAAGATCTTATGACCATTCCCTTGAATGATGGAAATGCGAAGCATACGGTGTAAATTGGCTCCAATCTGGAAGATGAAGTTTGGGAATAGCTCATTACCTTCTTACGGAGGAATGCCGACGTCTTCATCTGAGTTCCGAGGATATGCCTAGGATTGATGCCGAGGTTATGGAACATCGGTTGGCCATTGACCCCAAGCATCGGTCAGTGAAAGAAAGAGTTCGAGACCATGCGCCAGAAAAGCAGAAGGTAATAGCAGAAGAAGTCGACAAGTTTCTCAATGCCAGATTTATTCGAGAAGTCAGTACCCAACTTGGGTTTCTAATGTGGTCTTGGTCAAGAAAACCAATGGCAAGTGAAGGAAGTGCATCGACTTTAAGAAGCTTAACAAGGTTTGCCCAAAAGATTGCCATCCTTTGCCTAGAATCGATCAACTGGTGGACGTGACTTCAAGCTACGAGCTCCTCACCTTCATTGATACCTTATCTAGCTACAACCAAATTTGGATGGCATCGGAGGACGAGAAGAAGATTGCTTTTATTACTAACCATGGTCTTTACTATTATAAGGTCATGCCCTTCGGACTTAAAAATGCAGGCGCGACTTATCAGTGCTTAGTCAATAAAATCTTCAAGGAGTAGATCGACCGTAATATGAAGATTTACGTCGATGACATGTTGGTCAAAAGTCGAGAATTATCAATCATGTCGTCGACCTTGAAGAGGCTTTTGATGCGCTCAGAAAATACAAGATGAAGTTGAACCCAACCAAGTATGCCTTTAGGGTAGCCTCAGAAAAATTTTTGGGATTCATGATCTCGAGATGAGGGATCGAGGCCAACTAGAAAAAAATTCGAGCTATCCAGAAGATGACCGCTTCGAAATCCATCAAGAAAGTTCAGCGCCTGATCGAGAAGGTGGCATCTTTGAGTCGTTTTATTTTGAGATCGACTGAACGCTGCATGCCCTTCTTCCAAATCCTCAGAAAATCAAAAGATTTTCACTGGACTCAGAAATGCCAAAAGACGTTCGATGAGCTCAAGAACTACCTCGGCTTGCCCCCTACTAGTCAAACTCGAATCCGGAAAAGAGCTATTTTTCCACCTCGCAGTCTCCCCTACGACGCTAGCAGTAGTCCTGATCAAAGAAGAGGCAAAAGTACAACGATCAGTCTACTACATAAGTTGGATCCTGAGGGATGCCAAAATCAAATATATTAAGTTGAAAAAATTGACTTATACTCTTCTGATTATAGCAAGAAGACTTCGACCTTACTTTCAGGGATATACTATAATACTCCTCACTGACCAGTCGATCAAAGCAATCCTTCATCAAATGGATGCTTTCGAAAGAATTGCAAAATGGGCCATTGAATTAACAAAGTTCGATATCAACTATCAATCTCGATCAGCAATCAAGGCTCAGACACTGACCGACTTCATAGTTGAATGCACCATTCCAAATGAAGTCAAGCTTGAACAGAGCAAGATCGGCATCCCGTGGTTGCAATCGAGCCTCTCCAAAAAAAGTGCCGATCTTTTTGAAGATTTTTGGATCCTGTACGTGGATGGTTCGTCCAACTCCACTAGAGTAGGTATGGAGGTAGTCTTAGTCAATTTCGAGGGAGTCGTCATCGAGTACGCACTACGCTTTGAATTCTCTGCAACTAATAATGGGGCCAAATATGAAGCGCTGATCGTCGGATTAAAAATAGCAAGAGAGTTAAAAGTAGATTGGCTTCAAGTCTATAGTGATTCCAAATTGATGGTCGGTCAAGTTAGTAGCAAGTATGAAGCACGGAAGGAAAGTATGATGAAATACCTTAAGAAAGTAAAGAATTTGACTCCGACCTTCGACAGTTTTGGCATTCGACAGATTTCGAGGAAAGAAAATACAGGAGCCGACCTCCTCTATAAATTGACTACTTCAGTCCCAACCGAACTATCCAAAGAAATATTTTTTGAAACTCTAAAATGTTCAAGCTTAGAGAAATCATATTTCATTATGCAGATGGAGCTCGAGCAAAGCTGGATTGATCCATTAGTTGTCTATCTCAAAGAGGGAGTTCTTCCTCGTGATTCAAAAAAAGCTTAGAAACTCAGAAATCAAGCCTTCCGATATATTTTGTATGAAGATAAGTTGTATAAGAGATCGTATTCATCACCACTGCTGAGATATCTTCGACCTTCAAAGGCCAACGTACCAGCGCCTGATCAATAAGATCTTCAAAAAGTAGATCGACCGTAATATGGAGGTTATTGATGCAGAAATTGGTCATCGCCGGAGTCCGCCGGAGTTGACGTCGATGAGGTCGCCGTCGGGGACCTGCAAAACAAAGTCTGGCTTGGAGCCGATGGGGGGTGGCTCCGGCAAGACCCTCCGACGCTCAAGTCAGTTCCCGTCAATAGGAATGGAATGCTCGGTAGAGTATAGAGGAAGAGAAAAGGATTTTCAGAACCTGGCCTAAGGGTATCCGGAGGCTCCTTTTTATAGAGGAAGCTTGTTGTAACCGCCTTGATTAATGAGCATCGTAACTGTCCTGATTAATGTCGGTCGTTATTGCTGATCGTTATTGCCGATCGTTATTGTCGTGTAACCATAGCGAGATCGTCTGCAGTAATCCATCATAAGAAGTTCGGCCATTGAGAAGCTTATCCACTGAAGAAGTCTGTAGGGAGCCCGGCTTCCTTAGAAGCTCGATCGTTGGAGAAATTCATGCGGAGTCCGACGTCCGCATAATTTCGATCGCTGGAGGGTTTCGTAAGGAGTCCGACTTCCTTAGAAGCTCGGCCTGAGAGGAAGCTTTGGGGGGAGTTCGGCTCCTGCAGGCGCCTGGCCATAACGACGCGGAGACAGTTTCGCTTTTACAGGAGTCTGACTGAAGCTCGGCGATTGAGTAATCAGAAGTAGTTCAGCAGCTAAGTAGTTCGGCCCGCTGTCGACTGCTGAGGAGTTCGGATGCTGGTTGTCCGAAGGAGCTTGACCAGCTGAAAGAATGGTTGCCTGAGGAGTTCGGCCGCTGGGAGTATGAAGCTCGACTGCTTGAGAGTTCGGTCGGTTGAAGAACTTCGACTGAGGTCCGGTCGCTGAGAAGTTCGATCGGATGTAGGAGTTTGGCTAACACGCATCCGCTGAGGCTCTTCTATGGCTATTGACCGCATCAGGCTGGGCGCTGAACTTGACTTTGGCAGGAGCGGGATTTATCCCCAACACTAGCCCCCCTCCACTCCCGAGTTCGAAACTCGAAGGAAGGGAGTGCAGATAAGGCGACTGCCAAAGTTTTCTTTTGGGCTTTGTATCGGTCCATGTCGAAGTTCGAGGGAGATTTCATCTCTGGCTAAAGTCGATGTTGAAGTTGAGGCTCCCTAGCCGAGGTTGATTCGGTCAAAAATCCTACCTCTCATCGAGGTCGAAGTCGGCACTCTTCAGCCGAGGTCAGCCTAGTCGCTCGGGGGAGACCTTATTTAATCGAGGTTGATAGGATCGCTCGGAGGAGATCTTATCTCCTCTGGCTGAGGTTGATGCGGATGCTCGCGTTAGGACGAGGTCTTTCTTCTATTTCTAACGGACTGTGGAGGCACATGTGGACCGTCGTTCGAGCCTCTCCCCTCGTCTCGTCTAAGGTGAACGAGGTCTTCGACTTTGCTCACGTTAGGATGAGGTCTTCCTCATATTCCTAATGGGCTATGGGGGTACATGCAGACCGTCGTCCGAGCCTCTCCCCCCGTCTCATCTAAGGTGAATGAGGCCTTCGATTTTGCTCGCATTAGGACGAGACCTTTCTCCTGTTCCTAACGGGCTATGGGGGCACATACGGACTGTCGTCCGAGCCTCTCCCCCCATCTCGTCTAAGGTGAATGAGGTCTTCGACTTTGCTCGCATTAGAACGAGGTCTTCCTCCTGTTCCTAACGGACTGTGGGGGCACATGCGGACCATCGTCCGAGCCTCTCCCCCCATCTCGTCTAAGGTGAACGAGGCCTTCGACTTTGGCAAAGCCTTATTTCCCTCGGTCGATGTTGACACGGGGGAGACCTCGTCTCCTGCAGCCGAGGTTTAGGGGTCTTCGACCTGCTCGCGTTAGGACGAGGTTTTTCTCCTGTTCCTAACGCGGCGACTATTGGCTGCTCCTTCACTGAGAATTCGAGTTAGAGTAGCGGAGCGTAGTTGCGGAACCTTTCAGGAGGAGAGCTTCTTCGCGCCCTTCCCTCGGGGCTTCCTTGGTGTCAGGGAGTCCTCGCTTGTCCTGGGGCGGTCGTGAGTGCAACCAAACTTCATCTCACCTCCTGTGAAATATCGAACTTCATTCTACGGGAGAACTTTATTCCGTCCTTGTTTGCACCAAACTTCACTTGATGGTGAGCTTCGAAGGGAAGTTCGGCCTCACTTGCGCCGAACTTCATTCCAATGATAAGCTTCTGAGGAAAGTTCGGCCTTGCTTATGCCGAACTTTATTCCGATGAGGAGCTGCGGAGTTCGGCCTCACTTACGCCGAACTTCATTCCACGGGTGAACTCTCTTTTTTTTTTATTTTTTTTTTATGCCATCTCATAATCCTTGTGCCAAAAATCAAAAGCGCAGAGCAAAAAAATTTTTGAAGGAAATTTATTTGTGATACATCCTCAGATTTTTTGAGTTCCATGGTCGGGGAAGCATTATCCCTCCGAGTTTCTTCAGGCGATAGGTTTCGGATCGGATAACTTCCGTCACCTCATACGGACCTTCCCAATTTGGAGCGAGCTTCCCTTGACTCTGAGGCTGAGTGACAGCGGCTCGTCGGAGCACTAAGTCCCCCACTCTGAACGTCTTACTTTTAACCCTGGAGTTGTAGTACTGACCCACCTTCGGTTTATAGGCTAACATCCGGATGCGGACTTCCTCTCTCTTTTCTTCCAGAAGGTCGAGGTTGACTCTGAGGTCTTGGGGATTGTGTTGTTCATTGAAGCCCACAACTCGTGCAGAAGGGAGCTTAAGTTCAACCGGGATAACTGCCTCAGTGCCGAAGGCCAAAGCGAAGGGTGTTTCTCCAGTTGGCACCCTCTGAGTAGTTCGGTATGCCCAGAGGACATGGTAGAGTTCGTCTACCCAAGCCCCTTTTACCTTATCGAGTGTCGCTTTGATTCCTTGTAGCAAGGTCCGGTTGGTTATCTCAGCTTCCCCATTAGCCTGCGGATGAGCCACAGAAGTGAAGCGCTGGGAGATGTTTAATCTTTCATAGAACTCGGCAAATCTAGCTCCGACAAACTGTCGCTCATTATCGATTATGAGGGTACGGGGCGGGCCGAATCGGCAAACTAGTGACTTCCAAACAAAGTCCTGTACCTTGGCCTCGGTAATTTTCGTGAGTGGTTCAGCTTCGACCCACTTGGTGAAGTAGTCAATCACGATCAAGAGAAACTTTTGCTGTCCCGACGCTGTTGGAAAGGGGCCGAGTATGTCCATTCCCCATTCTGCAAACGGCCAGGGTGAATTGAGCGGAGTGAGTTCGGATGTCGGCCTTCTTTGCACACTAGCATTTTTCTGGCAGCGGTCGCACCTCTTTACGTATTCCATAGAATCGCGAAATAAGGTCGGCCAGTAATACCCTTGTCGAAGTAGCTTTTGCGACAAAGATCTTGCTCCTATGTGGCTTCCGCAAAGTCCTTCGTGCACATCCCATAGTGCGAGGTTGGCCTCTGAAGGCCGAAGGCATCTCAACAAGGGGAGTGAGTACGACCTTTTATATAGCTTGCCTTCGTATAAGACGTAGCGAAAAGCCTAATTTCTAAGCTTCCGAGCTTCTTTTCGGTCGTGAGGAAGAACCCCCTCTTTAAGGTAGGCGATCAATGGGTCGATCCAGCTGGGCTCGAATCTATCTATAAGATATCCTGAGGTTCCTCCGTGGTCGGATACTTTAAAGTTTTCAGAAACACTTCTTTGGGTAGTTCAGCCGGAGCCGAAGTGGCCAGTTTGGAGAAAAAATTGGCTCTCGCATTTTCTGTCCTTGGGATGTGCCGAATACCAAAACTGCCGAAGGCCGGGGTCAAACTCCTTACCATCTCGAGGTATCTCATCATGTTTTCCTCTTGCGCTTCGAAGTTGCCATCAACTTGGCCGACCACTAGTTGGAAATCACTGTAGACTCGAAGCCGATCTACTTTTAGCTCCTTCGCCATCTTCAATCCAGCAATCAGTGCTTCATATTCGGCTTCATTATTGGTAGCAGGGAACTCGAAGCGCAGCGCATACTCAGCGATGACTCCCTCGGGGCTGACCAAGACTAGCCCTACACCAGCTCCAGCGGAGTTGGATGAGCCATCTACGTGCAGAGCCCAGGAGCCTTCAGAGAGGTCGGCGCTTTCCTTGGAAAAATTTGTTTGCGATGGTTCGACTTCGTCAAAGCTCGATCTTGCCTTTGTGTCTGTTTCGCTTGATTCAAGCTCGGCTTCGTCTGGAATGGTGCATTCCAGTACAAAATCCGCCAATATCTGGGCCCTGATTGATGGTCTGGGTCGGTAGTTGATGTCAAATTCTGTGAGCTCGATTGCCCATTTGGCGATTCTTTCGAAAATGTCTGCTCGATGAAGAACTACTTTTATTGGTTGGTCCGTGAGGACCGTTATGGTGTGCTCCTGAAAGTAAGGTCGGAGCCTCCTGGCAGCAATTACAAGACAGTAAGCCAATTTTTCTATCTTAGAGTATCTGGTCTCCGCGTCCCTTAGGACTCGGCTCACGTAGTAGATCGGCCGTTGCATCTTTGCTTCTTCCTTAATGAGGACCGCTGCCAGGGCCACCGAGGAGACAGCTAGATACAGATATAATTCTTCCTCAGGTTCAGATTTTGCCAACAACGGAGGCGCACCGAGGTAGTTTTTGAGCTCCTCGAATGCTTGTTGACACTCCACCATCCAGCTGAAGTCCTTTGATCGCCTAAGAACCTCGAAGAAGGGCATGCAACGTTCAGCCGACCTTGAGACGAAACGATTTAGGGATGCCACCCTTCCGGCCAAGCGCTGAACTTTCTTGATCGTCTTTGGAGTGGTTATTTCTCGAATAGCTCAGATTTTCTGGGGGTTTGCCTCGATTCCACATCTCGACACCATGAACCCAAGAAATTTTTTGAAGGTTACGCCAAAGGCGCATTTGGTAGAGTTCAGCTTTATCTTATGCTTCCTGAGTGCACTGAAGGTCTCTTCAAGGTCGGCCAGATGGTCAGTTGAAACTCGACTTTTGACAAGCATATCATCTACGTACACCTCCATGTTGCGGCCGATCTGCTCCTTGAAAATTTTATTGACCAAATGCTGGTACGTTGCTCCTGCATTCTTGAGTCCAAAAGGCTTGACCTTGTAGCAATAAAGACCTCGGTTAGTGATGAAGGCTATTTTTTCTTCGTCTTCAGGCGCCATGCGTATCTGGTTGCAACCAGAAAAGGCATCGATAAAGGTGAGGAACTCATGACCCGATGTTGCATCTACCAACTGATCGATCCTGGGCAGGGGGTAGCTATCCTTTGGACAAGCCTTGTTTAACTTTTTGAAGTCGACGCACATCCTCCACTTGTTGTTTGTTTTCTTGACAAGAACCACGTTCGAAACCCAGGTCGGGTAGTGAACTTCCCGGATTAGCTCGACTTTGAGGAGTTTATCTACTTCTTCAGCGATCGCTTTCTGTCTCTCCGGGGCATGTTGGCGTAGTTTTTCTCTTACCGATCGGTGTTTTGGGTCGACGGCCAGCCAATGTTCCATGACCTCGGCATCGATTCCTGGCATATCCGTTGGGGTCCAAGCGAAGACGTCTGCGTTCCTTCTGAGGAAAGCGACGAGCTGCTCCCGAACCTCGGCCGCCAGGTTGGAGCTGATCTGCACCATATGCTCTAAGCTTCCATCATTTAAGGACACAGAGACGAGGTCCTCTACAGGCTCAGCTCATTCTTCAGTGAGCTCATTGCGGACATCCAGTCCGTCAATAAGACAGGGGTCGGGCTGATCTCCCTTATACAAGACGATCGAGTAACAATACCTCGCTAGAGCCTGGTCTCCTCTGACTTCTCCAACCCCATAGCTCATAGAAAACTTCATCTTCAAGTAATAAGTCGACACTACCGCCCGAAGTGCATTTAAACCAGGTCGGTCGAGGATCGTATTATAGTCGGACGGGGTCTTTACGACTAGGAAGTCGATTCGAGCTTTGGCCCGCTTTGGGTACTGCCCTGCTGCTACGGTCAAAGTTATGATACCTTTGACTAGTACGGTGTTGCCAGCAAATCCAACTAGCGGAGAATTCATCGGCCCCAATCGATCGTCTGGTAGGAACATTTTTGAGAAGGCATCGTAAAACAACACATCAGCTGAACTTCCATTATCTACCAGAACACGGCGTACATCGTAGTCAGCAATATTCAATGAAACTACAACCGCATCATTATGCGGAAATTGGATTCCCTGACCGTCCTCCTCAGTGAAGGCTACAGGCTCTATGATCCTCTGCTTCTTCATCGATCCTTTGAATCTACTGGTTTTTCCTTGTTGAGGTCCCCCTAAGATAGTATTGATGACGCCAAGGGGCGGCTGATCTTCTTGTCGATTTTTCCCACTTGGCGGTAGCGCTCTCGACTGATCTTTCCTCTCCTCTGATGAGCTCTTCGAAGAAATCGGCCTAGTCTGCCTCGTCTGACGAGCTCTTCAATCTCGTCCTGTAGTTGAATGCACTCCTCAGTGTCATGACCGTGGTTGCGATGGTAAAGGCAGAACTTGTTGGAATTGCGCTTGTTAGGATGGGAACGCATTCTCTCTGGTCTTGGAAGTCGTTCTCGGATCTCCATCAGAACTTGAGTCTTTGGGATGTTAAGGGGGTGTAGTTGTGAAATCGTCATCGTCGGAGAGAACTTCGGCGCTGAGGAGAACCTCGGCGCATCCTTCCGTCAGGGCTTCCCCGCTTCCGAGCTTGAGGAGAAGTCCGGGCTTGCTCGCGACCAGGGGGAGTCCAAAAATGCGACCGAGCTTCAGTCCGCTTTCTTTCTTCGGCGGATCAATCTAGCCTGTCGATTAGCTGCTTGCCGCTGACTTTACCATCCTTAGCCTCAAAAGCCTCCTCTGTCCGGGCATAACTTTCGGCCCGAGCCAGCATGTCGGCAAAGTCCCTGGGAGGCTTCTTTTCCAGGGAAAACAATAGATCATTCTTCTGAAGGCCGCTTTTGAGAGCGGCCATGGCGACCGACTGGTCTATGTCCCGGACCTCTAGCGCAGCAGTATTAAACCGAAAAATGAAAGCCCAGATGGATTCCCCCTCTTTCTGCCTGATGGCCATTAGGGAGTCCGAACTTCGGCGTGGGCGCCGACTACTGACGAAATGGGCCACGAATTGTTGACTCATTTGATCGAACGACAGGATGGTACTCGGCTTGAGCGCCGAGTACCAGTTCCTAGCGGCTCCTTTAAGGGTAGAGGGGAAAGCCCGGCACAGGATGGCGTCTGGCGCTCCGTGGAATAGCATTATCGTCCGGAAGGCTTCCAAGTGGTCGACTGGGTCGGTGGTCCCATCATAGCTCTCGAACTGTGGGAGCTTGAAGTTCGGCAGGATCGATTCCTGCATGATTTTCTACGAGAAAGGAGGGTCAGTTCGAATCTCATTACCGTATGAGGAGGGAGCGTGGCGGAGTTCTACGATTCGTCGGCTCATTTCTAAGAGCCTTCGATCCAGAAGATCTTCATGGTCTCTTATCTCCAAAGTCTTCCTGCTGAATGGGTGCAAAGCTTCTCCCTGGGATGAGCTGCGGTCTGAACAAGGGCTCTCCTTCCGTTGCCTTCCTTTTTTGGGGATTGGAGGTCGGGTAGCCCATGTCGATTGCCTCTGGACTGGACCACACGGCTCTGGAGAATTCTGCGCCGGTTGAACTGGTACGGTGGCCTGCTGGTGCATGGCCTGCACCGTCTGAACTGCCTCAGTGAGGCCACGAACCTGCTGGACGAGTAGGTTGAACTGTTCGACATCTACCACGACCACAGACCGATCCTGGACCGTCGGGGTCGGAGCGGTAGTGGACAGACCCGAACGGGATCGGGCCGCAGAGGCTGCCGATCGTCGGGCTGCAAAATGAGCCTGGGTCACCGGGGCTAGAGCAGGAGTGGATGGACTCGAACGGGATCGGACTGCGGAGGCCGCCGATCTCCGGGTGGAGGCTCTCCTGGGGGGCATCTTTTTTCGTTGGAAGGAAATTTGAATTAAGAGAAAGAGAGATTTTTCGAGCACTCCTTTAAGAACAAAAGCACACCGACTTTCTTTAAGAGAAAAATCTTTGTCGATAGGGCCCTTCCTCTAACGCCAATCTGTTGACGCAGAAATTGATCGTCGTCGGAGTCCGCCGGAGTTGACGTCGATGAGGTCGCCGCCGGAGACCTGCAAAATAAAGTCTGGCTTGGAGCCGATGGGGGGTGGCTCCGGCAAGACCCTCCGACGCTTAAGTCAGTTTCCATCAATAGGAATGAAATGCTCGGTAGAGTATAGAGGAAGAGAAAAGGGTTTTCAGAACCTGGCCTAAGGGTATCCGGAGGGTCCTTTTTATAGAGGGAGCTTGTTGTAACCACCTTGATTAAAGAGCGTCGTAACTATCCTGATTAATGTCGGTCGTTATTGCTGATCGTTATTGCCGATAGTTATTGCCGATAAATGCCGATCGTTATTGCTGATCGTTATTGTCGTGTAACCGTAGCGAGATCGCCTGCAGTAATCCATCATAAGGAGTTCGGCCATTTAGAAGCTCGTCCACTGAAGAAGTTTGTAGGGAGCCCGGCTTCCTTAGAAGCTCAGTCGTTGGAGAAATCCGCGCGGAGTCCGACTTTCGTATAAGTTCGATCGCTGGAGGGTTCCATAAGGAGTCCGGCTTCCTTAGAAGCTCGGCCCGAGAGGAAGCTTTAGGGGGAGTTCGGCTCCTGCAGGCGCCTGGCCGTAACAATGCGGAGATAGTTCAGCTTTTGCAGGAGTCTGACTGAAGCTTGGCGATTGAGTAATCAGAAGTAGTTCGGCAGCTAAGTAGTTCGGCCTGCTGCCGACTGCTGAGGAGTTCGGGCGCTGGTTGTCCGAAGGAGCTTGACCAGCTGAAAGAATGGTTGCTTGAGGAGTTCGACCGCTAGGAGTATGAAGCTCGACCGCTTGAGAGTTTGGTCGATTGAAGAACTTCGACTGAGGTCCGACGCTGAGAAGTTCGACCAGATGTAGGAGTTCGGCTAACACGCGTCCGCTGAGGCTCTTCCATGGCTATTGACCGCATCAGGCTGGGTGCCGAACTTGACTTTGGCAGGAGCGGAATTTATCCCCAATAAAGGTGTATGTGGATGATATGTTCGTCAAAAGCAAGCTTCTATAAACCACCTCGCCGTCCTCGAAGAGACCTTTAGTGCACTCAGGATGCACAAGATGAAGCAGAACCCGACCAAGTGCGCCTTTGGTATGACCTTAGAGAAGTTTCTGGGGTTTATGGTATCAAGACCCGGAATTGAAGCAAATCCAGAGAAAATCTGAGCTATTCGAAAGATGACTCCTCTAAAAATAATCAAAAAAGTTCAGTACCTTACTAAAAAAATGCCCTTCTTTCAAGTTTTTAAGCAACCAAAGAACTTCTGCTGGACGATGGAGTATCAATGGGCATTTAAGGAGCTAAAAAACTATCTCGACTCACCTCCACTGCTGGCAAAGCCTGAATTTGAAGAAAAATTATTCTTGTACCTAGCAGTCTCCTCGATGGCCTTGGCAGTAGTCATGATCAAGGAGGAAGCAAAGATGCAGCGACCGGTCTACTACGTAAGCCGGATCCTGAGTGATGCAAAGACCAGGTATTCTAAGCTAGAAAAATTGACTTACTCTCTTCTAATTGCTGCCAGGAGACTTTGACCTTACCTTCAGGGGTACATCATAACGGTCCTCATAGATCAACCAATAAAAATAGTCCATCAAATGGATACTTCTGGAAGAATTATAAAATGGACAATCGAGCTCATGGAGTTTAACATCAATTATCGATCCCGACCATCGATCAAAGCTCAGATATTGCTAGATTTTATAGTAGAATATACCATTCCAGATGATGCCGAGCTTCAACAGAATGAGACCGACGTCCTATTGTCACAACCGAGTCTTTCCAAAGAGAGTGCCAACCTTTTTGAAGATTTTTGGATCCTGTAAGTAGATGGTTCGTCCAACTCCGTTGGATCAGGTGCGGGGTTAGTTTTAATCAATTTCGAGGGGGTTGTCGTCGAGTACGCGCTACGCTTCAAATTTTCTGCAACTAATAATGAGGTCGAATATAAAGTATTGATCGTCAGATTAAAAATAATAAGAGAGTTAAAAGTATATATCGACTTCAAGTTTACGGTGATTCCCAATTAGTGGTCGCCAAGTTAGTGGCAACTATGAAGCACGAAAGGAAAGTATGATGAAATACCTTGAGAAAGTAAAAGATTTGACTCTAGCCTTCGATAGTTTTGACATTCGACAGATTTCGAGGGCAGAAAATATAAGAGCCAACCTTCTCTCTAAATTAGCCACTTCAGCTCCAACCGAACTATCCAAAGAAGTATTTTTTGAAACTCTAAAATATCCAAGCTCAGAGAAATCACAGTTCGTTATGTAGATGGAGCTCAAGTCGAGCTAGATTGACCCATTAGTTGCCTATCTCAAAGAGAAAGTTTTTTCTCATGATTCGAAAAAAGCGCAGAAACTTAGTAATCAAGCCTTTCGGTACATTTTGTATGAGGGTAAGTTGTATAAGAGATCGTATTCGCTACCGCTGCTGAGATGTCTCCGACCTTCAGAGGTCGACTTCGCATTATGAAAAGTACATGAGAGAATTTGTGGAAGTCATGTAGGAGCCAGGTTCCTGTCATAAAAACTACTTCAGCAAGGGTACTATTGGTCGACCTTGTACCATGATTCTATAGAGTATGTCAAAAAATACGATCGCTGTCAGAAAAATGCAAACGTACAAAGATAATCGGCCTCCGAGCTTACTCCACTAAGCGCACCTTGGTCATTTGCATAGTGGAGAATGAATATACTTGGCCCTTTTCCAACGACATCTGGACAACATAAGTTTCTCCTGATCGTGATCGACTACTTCACCAAATGGATCGAAGCCGAACCACTAGCAAAAATTACCAAGGTTAAGGTACAAGACTTTATCTGTAAGTCAATCGTCTGTCGGTTTGGTCTGTCCTAAATCCTCATAATAGATAACGGACGATAATTTGCTGGGATAAGATTCGCTGAGTTTTATGAAGATCTAAACATCTTCCATCACTTCACATCGATAGCTCACCCACAAGCAAATAGAGAAGCTGAAGTGACCAATCGAATTATGCTGCAAGGCATCAAGATAAGACTCGATAGAGCAAAGAGGGCTTGGGCGGACTCTACCACATCCTTTGGATGTACTAAACTACTCAAAGTCTATCGATCGAAGAAATATCATTCGTCTTGACCTTTGGAATGGAGGCAATCATTACAATCGAGCTTAAACTCCCATCAGTATGGATCGTGGCCTTAGATGAGCAGCGTAGCTCACTGGACCTCAGAGTCAACCTCAACCTGCTGAAAGAGAAAAAAGAAGAAGCTCGGGTTTGGATGGCGGTCTACAGACGAAGGGTGGTTCGATACTATAACTCCAAAGTCAGAGGTAAAAAATTTAGAGTGGGAGACATAGTCCTTCGGTGAGCCATCATCTCTCAGCCTCAGAGCCAGGAGAAGCTTGCCCCAAATTGAAAAGATCTGTATGAAGTAGAGAAGGTCGTTCGATCTGAAACTTATCATCTGAAGGAGCTCGAAGGAGCAACACTCCCACTACCAATAATTTTTCTCCAATAAAACTCCTCTATTTCAATATTATTGCATTTTAACATTATTATTTCTTGATGCAAAAACTATGTGATGACAGAAAAGAAGCAATCAAGAGTGGCCATGTTAGAAACAGAAGGAGAACCTCATCTTAACATGAGCAAGTCAAAGACCTTCGGTTATTTAAAATAGGAGGAGGAAAGAGGCTCATTCAATGGCCCATCTGTGCCCCTATTATCATATTAGAAATAGGAGGAGAACCTCATCCTAACATGAGCAAGTCAATGACCTCCGATTATTTAAGACAGAAGGAGAGAAGGGGCTCATTCAATGATTCATCTGTGCCCCTATTGCCATATTAGGAATAGGAGAAAAACCTCATCCTAATATGAGCAAATCGAAGACCTTCGATTATTTAAGACAGGAGGAGGAGAGAGGTCCATTCAATGATCCATCCGTACTTCTATTGTCATGTTAAAAATAGGAAAAAAAATTTCGTCCTAACATGAGCAAGTCGAAGACCTCCGATTATTTAAGATAGGAGGGGAGAGGCTCGTTCAATGGCCCATCTATGCCCCTATTGCCATATTAAGAATAGAAGGAGAACCTTGTCCTAACATGAGCAAATCGAAGATCTCTGATTATTTAAGATAGAAGGAGAGAGACCCATTCAACGGTCCATTTGTGCTCTTATTATCATATTAGGAACAGGAGAAGAACCTCATTCTAACATGAGCAAGTCGAAGACCTCAGATTTTTTAAGATAGAAGGAGGAAAGAAGCCCATTCAATGGCCCATCTGTACCCCTATTGTCAAGTTAGAAACAGAAGGAGAACCTTATCCTAACATGAGCAAGTCGAAGATCTTCGATTATTTAAGATAGGAGAAGGAGAGAGGTCCATTTAACGGTCCATCTATGCTCCTATTGTCATATTAGAAATAAGAGGAGAACTCCATTCTAACATGAGCAAGTCGAAGACCTCCGATTATTTAAAATAGGAGGAAAGAGGTCCATTCAATGGTCCATCTATGCCCCTATTGTCATGTTAGGAATAGGAGGAGAACCTCATCATAACATGAGCAAGTCAAAGACCTCCAGTTATTTAAGATAGGAGGAGGGGAGAGGTCCATTCAACGACCCATCTTTGCCTCTATTGTCATGTTAACAATAGAAGGAGAACCTTATCCTAATATGAGCAAGTCGAAGATCTCCAATTATTTAAGATAGAAGGAGAAAAGAGGCCTGTTCAACGGCCCATCTGTGCTCCTATTGTCATATTAGGAATAGAAGAAGAATCTTATCCTAACATGAGCATGTCGAAAACCTCTGATTATTTAAGATAGGAGGAGGAGAGGGGTCCATTCAATGGCCCATCTGTGCCCTTATTGCCATGTTAGGAATAGGATGAGAACTTCGTCCTAACATGAGCAAGTCGAAGACCTCCAATTATTTAAGACTGGAGGAGGAGAGAGGCCCATACAATGGCTCTAATGTGTTCCTACAGTCCATTAGGAATAGGAGAAGAACCTCATCCTGACGTGAGCAAAGTCGAACATCTCGTTCATTTTAGATGAGGTGAGAAGAGAGGCCCCAACAATGACCCTTATATGCCCCTACAGCCCGTTACAAATAGGAGGAGAACCTCATCCTAACATGAGCAAAGTCGAAGGCCTCGTTCATTTTAGACGAGGTGAGAAGTGAAGCTCTGACAATGGCCCTTATGTGTCCCTACAGTCCATTAGAAACAGGAGGAGAACCTTAACCTAATATGAGCAAAGTCGAAGGCCTCGTTCATTTTTAGATGATGTGAGAAGAGAGGCTCCAACAATGGTCCTTATGTGCCTCCGTAGCCCATTAAAAATAGGAGGAGAACCTCGTCCTAACGTGAGCGAAGTCGAAGGCCCCATTCATTTTTAGACGAGGTGAGAAGAGAGGCCCCAACAACAACCCTTATATGCCCCTATAGCCCATTAGGAATAGGAGGAGAAATCTCGTCCTAACATGAGCAAAGTCGAAAGCCTCATTTATTTTAGATAAGATGAGAAGAGAGGCTCCGACAATGATCCTTATGTGTCCCTACAGCCCGTTAGGAATAGGAGGAGAACCTCATCCTAACGTGAGCAAAGTCAAAGGCCTCAATCATTTTAGACGAAGTAAGAAGAGAGGCCCCAATAACGATCCTTATGTGCCCCCATAGTCCGTTAGAAATAGGAGGAGAACCTCGTCCAAACATGAGCAAAGTCAAAGGCCCTATTCATTTTAGACAAGGTGAGAAGAGAGGCCACGATAACGGCCCTTATGTGCCCTCACAGTCCGTTAAAAATAGAAGAAGAATCTCATCCTAACGTGAGCAAAGTCAAAGGCCAAGTTCAATATAGACGAGGTGAGAAGAGAGGCCCCGACAATGACCCTTATATGGCCCTACAGCCCGTATATTAGGAACAGGAGGACAACCCCATCCTAACGTGAGCAAAGTCGAGGGCCCCATTTATTTTAGACGAGATGAGAAGAGAGGCTCCGACTCGGCTGAAGATAAGATCTTCTCCAAGCTTCAACTTCAACAAGAGATAACATCTTCTCCAACCTCGACTAGAGATAAGATCTTCTCTGAGCTTCAACTTCAACGTCAACAGGAGATAAGATTTTCTTCAACCTTGACTGGAGATAAGATCTCCTCCGGACTTCAACGTCAATGTCAATAGAAGATAAGATCTCCTTCGATCTTGGTTGGAGATAAGATCTTCCTCGAGCTTCAACGTTAATAGGAGATAAGATCTCCTTCAACCTCAGCTAGAGATAAGATCTCCTCCGAGCTTCAACGTCAATCTCAACATGAGATAAGATCTCCTTCAACCTCGGCTGGAGATAAGATCTCCCTCGAGCTTCAACATCAACAAGGGATAAGATCTCCTTCAATCTAGGTTGAAGATAAGATCTCTTCCGAGCTTCAACGTCAATGTCAATAGGAGATAAGATCACTTCAATTGGATATAAGATCTCTCCTGAGTTTCAACATCAACTTCAATAGAAGATAAGATCTCCTTCAACCTCGGCAGGAGATAAGATCTCCTCCGAGCTTCAACCTCAATGGATGCAGAGTCCGAAAAAGAACTTTGGTAGTCGTCCTTTTATACTCCCTTCTTTCAAATTTTGAACTCAAAAGTTGGGGGACTATCGTTGAGGATAAACCTTGCTCCCGTCGAAGTCCAGTCTGATGCTTAGCCTAATGCAATTCATAATCACGGAAGGACTTCGATCAAAAATTCTTCCTCCAGCGATCGAACCCCAGTCGAACTTCTTCAAGTAGCCAAACTCCTCCAGCGGTCGAATCCCTTTCGAACTCCTCCAACGGTCGAACCCCTTTCGAATTCCTATAGTAGTCGACTCCATCCGAACTTCTCCATCAACTAGACTTCTCCATCAGTCGAACTCCTTCCAGACTTCACCTTCGATCGGACCTCTCCGTCAGTCAAACTCCTTTCGGACTTCTCCTTCAGTTGGATTATTCTTTCGGACTTCTCCTTCAGTCAAATTCCTCCAGAAGCCGAATTCCTTCCAAACTTTCTCCTTCAATCGAATTTCTTCAGGAGCCGAACTCCTTTCGAACTTCTCCTTCAGTCGAATTCTTCTTCTGAACTTCT
>QRFJ01000065.1:1132625-1277625 GCA_006176705.1 Cocos nucifera | reverse complement strand
ATTCATATTTTTTACAATATGCATCAAGTAAAATTAGCACACCACTTAATTTAATACGTGGATCAAATACAGCAGCTAATTTATGCATAGGACATATCTTATCCCAATACTCATTCCATTTAGATTCTATTTCATAAATAATAGGTGCTAAAATATTATTATATCTATATTATGCAAAATTTTGACTAATAAGATATGCTTGTTGTAAAAATAAATAAAAAATTGGATAATAAATACCAGAAAAAATCTTAGTTGTATTATAAAAACTAACAAAATTTTTTTCTAAAATTTTATCTTTCTCCGAATCATTTCGATCAATGTAAAACCTAATTTATAATTATTAATATATATACTTAATAAATTTTTTTATGGATATGCATCATGTGTCATTATACATATTGAGTTCCAACGAGTAACTATATCAAGTTTAAATTTTTTAAAGTGTTTATCATAATCTATATATATTTGCTTAAATTCTTGAAGTCTTGATCTTAAAGAAAACTATATTTCTAATTTTTATAATAACATCTTGAATTATATCCATGCTATATTAAATAGAGAAATTTAAAATATGATATGTACATCTAATATACAATAATTTTTTATTTAAAATAAGATATAATAATCTTTTAATAATCTAATAAAAGAATTATTATTATATACATTATCAAAAATAATTGATATAATTTTATCATTAATACCATATGAACATTCATTTTGGTAAATAGCATTAGAAATTTGTTATCCATAATTTAAAAAATTAAAAATATAAAAAATAAAAATATATTTATTTAATAGCCAATCATTATCAATATAATAAGTAGTAATAGTAATAAAATAATAACTACCAACAGATATTGTCCAAAAATCAGAAGTTAAAGATACTTTTGAATTTAGAACAGAGAAAGTTTTAATCAAATTTTATTTCATTGCTAAAAAATTAGTTATAACTACTCTTCTAAATATACATCTACTAGTTCTTTTATAAGCAGGTTATAGGACTAATTGAACATACTTTTTAAAATTAAAAAAACTCATATAAACTAAAAAATAATTCATCCTTAACTATTCATTTTACTAATATTTTTCTTTGATTTTTATAATTATATGCAAAATAACCTGACTACCCCCTTATATATTAAGGGTGCTTTGAAGACGAGCATCACTTGTAACATGGCTCTCTTGATGACTCTTCAAATAATCAGTTCTTCCACTACTAGCATAACTATATATTTTGACATATTTTTTATATTTAGTTTTTAAAACTTTATCTATCATGATTTTTTCAAAATCATTTCATAGTTCTCTTACGGAAAGCATAGGTAAAGCCTTGACATTGAGTATTGGTCTCTGAGAAAGCAGGAATAGTAGTTTTTTCTTCCACAGAAATCAAGAAAATGCCAAAATGACTCATCAAAAAATAACATATCTAAATATGACTTATGTAAATAATAAAATATACTAAATAAAAAAAACTATGGTGAAGATAGGCGGAGATTTACGAGCTTCTCCTTGTGCTTCTCATTTCCTCTTGGAGTCAGGACCTTAATAAGAACCTCCAAGATTCCAATTGATGGACCAATTCTTCTCTTGTAACACTTGAACACTTGCTAATTACTCAGTATTAAATATTAAATATTTACTAAATATTATAAAAAGAGAAGAAAGTAGTAGTAGAGAAGAAGAGAAAAATTGATTTGATACGATAAAAATGAAAGAAAAGAGGATATTTTATAGGATCCTATTTTTTTTATTTTTCTAAATTATCCCTCAAATTAGCTATTTTATGACTATCGAAAGGGTTAGAAAGGTAAAAAAATAAAAAATAACTATTATCTAATTCAAAAAAATTAAAAAAAAATTAATCATTATGGATTATGCTTGGCCCATAATGATGTTAAACAAGTCATGCCAAGAACTACCGATTTAGACTTTTTTTAAAAAATAAAAAAATTGCCCATCAAACCTGATGGGCTACAAGCCGTGCCTTAAACGGCCTAGTGCCCATGTCTACCGTGCCTTAAACGACCTAGTGCCCATGTCTACCCACGTCTACAAACACTGAATACTCTAAATAATATTAAATTATATTATTTGATATATACAATAAAGATTTTTCAATCATACAAATTTTTATATATAATTTTTTTCATTTAAAAATAGATTTTAAAATATTCAAAAAAAATTGAAGTATATTTTATTTCACATTTTCTAGCAAAATGAAAAATTGATTTCTTTTTAGAGATAATCTTTTAAGTATATTTTTATTTTTTATTGAAAAAAATAGAATAATATCATACACACAATATTTATATTTTTATAAATATACTTTTATATATAGTCATTGACTTGATTAATGGATCCCAAATTGATGATATAAATGATCTATTCTGTTTATACACAAAGTTATACACTTCAAAGATATCTAATTTATACATCAAATAATCCACACTAAATATAGAAAATAACATTAAATTATATATTTAATATGTAAAATAAAATTTTTAAATAATATAAATTTTTATACATAAATTATTTAGAGATAATAGATCAACGAATTAAATTCAATTAAGTTTAAGATTGAATGATATTAGTAGAAATTAGAAATAAAGACCTATTTGAATATGAACCTAGTTCAACTCATACATTTATTATTAAAAAAATAATGATTAAAAAAAGATCAAATAATAAAGAGACTAAATTTTAACCGCATGGATCTCAAATTTAATAAATAAAAATAAAGATATCAACAAACTCTAATTTTATACACATAAATGAAAGTGACAGCCTTTAAAGTGACGATCTATTTCCACTATTTTTATGATGAGCCACTTCTAAACTTTGCATGGCACACTCCATGTCATTTAATATTTAAACTAAATTTGGTCATTGAATGTCATTTTAGATATTTCTTATTTGCACAAATGTTTAGACAGCAAAATTAGATCTTTCTTTATATAATTTTTAATGTTATTTTTTCTTAGAACTTCGTGTCTTAGATGCACTTTACCTATCTAAGTCCAACCCAAATACCAGCCCCTTCCAAGGGTTAATAAGAGGATTTCAATCTTTACGTATCTTCTATTTGGATATGGCCATTTGCCAATCGGAACCCAAAATCCAACATTTCAGACACACCATAATTGAATTGCGAGACATATACTTCAAATCAACTTTTTAAATGTATAATTTAATTAAAATATTTATGAATTCATTTTACTAAAATACTTATGATGCCTCCAGCTCCTCCGAATTTTTATTAAAATATTTATGAATCACGTATAGGACCTTGGTGGATTCGAACCACCATCCTCTCCAAGCATTTGAAGGCACATCCACCTTCTAAACTTTGAGCGCTCTTACCATTTAGAGCTTAAAGATCCCACAAGAAGAAGCACAATACCTCACAAGCAATAAACTCTTTTCACCTCACCCATGATACATTCAACAAAGGTTTCTAATCGTAACAAAACCATCAAATCATCAGTCTCCCTTTCCAAAACATTCCTGATATTTAATTCTGTCACCGACAATTTTAAAATTTATCCAACCGACGAGCCCTCCCACCCAAAATACCTTGACTCAGCGACTAATATTAGATCCAAAATTCACCAAATTAATAGCCCTCCCACCTAACGCTAGCCGCATTAGTTTAACAATCATTGCCTCCGATAAGTTCTGGCTCGAGATAATTTATTATTCGAGTACAATATCCACATACGATTTCACATTCTACAACAAACTGAGAACCATTTAGCGTTCTTTTTTTTTTTAAACTTAAAACTAAAAGATACCACAAACTAAAAATAAAAAGAAAGAGTAACGCAACCCTTCCACCAAACACCCCCCATGACCAGCTTGACCCAGAAATACATGCTTTCGTTTTACAAAAAAAAATTTCGATCTCACGGAAAAAGAGTACTGCGGAAATACCAAAATATTTAAAAACAAAAAAAAGAAAATACCTTAACACCCCCGAAAAAAAAAAAAGAAAATATACTCCCAAAAAAAAAAATTTATACTCCCAAAATAAAAACGTCCACTCCGTCCATTTTATTTGTCATATTTTACCCTTACTTCTAAAAATTTAACACATTCCCAAATGACAAGCGTTACAAAAATACCGCGCCCACAGAATAACGCAATTAACAGAACCCAAAAGAAACAAAAAAAAGAACAGTCAATCAAAACCATATGTTACCAACGACAACCCAACCAACCACATCTATCAATAACATTAAAAATGCACTCCCTTTTGTAGGCCCAATACCACGAAATTTGTGGTGGCACCTTCGAAAGCGTTTCGCAAAACATTTTAAAAAAAGAAAAAAAACTTAAAATAATAAAATAAAAATCCCACAACTCGACTCCACCGGTCTAACCTCAGACGTCCGTTCTGTAGTTGCCAAACGATGCATCCAATTTAAATCAAGCAATCATTAAGCGGCTCGAAGCTACAAAGCAAGCTCTGAATAAACCACCCCCCTTAATATTACAGCTCACAGAACAAACTAAATTTTGCACTGGTCATCTTTTACATGAAAGAAAAGATGACAATACCCGAAATCTAAACAGCTAGGTCACATTTCCAGATTTTGGGAGGCCCTTAAGACGACCAGCCCGTACGCAGGGGTTGAACACCAGAAGAATAATTTTAGATTGCGGGGACAACTTAACATGGGATCAGCTCAACAAAAGATGGAACAAAAAAAAAAAAAGAAGACAAGTCCACCAAATACTTGTTAAAATTCCTCTGAAGATTAAAGACCCAAACAAAAGAAAGCACATTCCAACTTAAGAATACCTACCACAAAAACCCTACAGAAAGGCTTGTAAACGAAAATAGGAACCAGGAAACACGACAGCTGCGTGGATTTCAAAGATAAAAAAAAAAAAAAAAAAAAAAAAACAAAGCCAATACAGAACGATGAAAACAGCGGAAGTCCCAAAACAAACAAAATGACAAAAATCGAAGACAGCCCCACGCACACCACCGCAGAACAATAACGTTCCTCACAAGATTTCGCCGCCGCCCTGCCACGAAAGATAAGGCAAGAGATCCAACCGTCTCCATAAAATTACTAATTTTACTCGAATCACAAACAAAGGCTACACAAAAATCTTATTAAACATAACAAAAATAAAAAAAAGGCAAGCACACAATATCAGTATATCAGATGGACATACACCCGACAGTTCACCCAAAAAAAAAAAAAAGGGCCAACGAAGATGCTCAAGATATAACTTCTAAAAAAAAAAAAAAAAAAAAAAAAAAACCATGACAAGAGATTAGAGATATACTGTATAATCAAACTTAAATCAAAATAACATGGCTAAAAACTGAAAGTTCAAACTTGTCAAGAGTTAATTACCATACTTACAGGAGGATACCTTGATAGTCTGTCATGCAAAAGCCACCGAATGCTACATCCCAAAAAGAGAAACCAAGTAGACATAGCCGCACATGCACATTCCACCATTGCAAAGACAACAAACTACAGATTTAGCATAGAATCAAGAATGATGAACTATAATCCCAGGACATCTAAATCGTCGTCGCAGTTGCGGGGAGGCAGACCATGCAGGGATGCACAAAATTGAAGAATTTCAGAAATTCTCGTGTTTTGGTAGAAAACACCACCAGTCGATCGCCATCTCTCCATACACGGACTCGGAGCAAAGTTGTCGGGGCCGCTGCAAACTAAATATCATGTTCTCCAAGAGAATTCATGCTCTCTCTTTTTATTCAGCACAACTAGAAGAACCCGTCGTTCGACTGAAGCACGCCAGTTGCGGTCAGGGTTGCTGCCAGCTTCTTGACAAGTGAATTCTCATGCTACTCCCAAGACCTTATTGCCTAGCTGTTGCAGAGATTTGCCTCGAACTTATGCAGCAAAATCCGGCGACCATAACACAATACCATCATACAGAAAAGCTCACCAAGGAACCGAACATGAACGCACAATTGCCCCCAAGAGGCTAACATTACATACAATCTCCCTTCTACAGAAAATAACACATTTTACAACAAAATAACTAGATTTCAAATGGTCACCAACTATAGTCCGAACTATCAATAAACACTAAAACTCATGAATGTACGATAATAATAATAATAATAATAATAAAAAGCAATAGTCAGTGAGATCTCATTGAAACCACCAAAAACTAATAACATAATTTGCATGGCACGTTTGCTGGCATGGCAAAGATATGATCATCATTTGCTCTCGCAATTAACATGGGCATTCTTCCGAACAATAGATCGCATCATACGAAACCACAACAGCAAGTGATTAAAGCAAACAATTACAACAGGCATGTAACACCTTTGATTGCTCATTTTTGTAATGATACGTGCTAAACAAACTGGAGGAAATGAATTAACGACGAGTGAAATCTATGCTATCATCTGCTTTTGGATGGAATGAATTAATCTCATATCAGATATTTACTTCGATATTCATATATTTCACATGCTGCTTATCCATAAAATTGGCTGAAATAAATTATTCAGTAAAGTAAATTCTATAATATCCATCTTTTCTTTATAAAAGCGACATTAGATATTGGTTCACTTGTACCTCTTAGTTCGCAGGTTGATGACGACCACTGGAGCTCCCATGGATGCTTTCATTATGATAAGTTGACGATGAAATATAGGCAAATATGATGGGGATGTAGTTCGGGTGGAAATTGAGAAAAAAAAATGAGAGTAGAGAGGAAAGGGGAAAAAAGGGGGGCAAAAAAGACAGCAGAAGGGGAGAACCCGGGGGAAAAAACAACCCCGTGCGATCTCCCCCAACAACACAAAAAAATACAATTTTTATTAGGGTCTGGTGACCTGCCATGCGAGCGCACCCAACATGGCAAAGGTCGGTGTAACAACGACAAAAGATCAAAAAGAGAAGTTTTCCCCAACACCTTACCTTTCCCCTTCATAGAGATCCCCGGCTTCCATTTCTCTACATCATCAGAGACAGAAACCCACCCCTAAACATCTCTCATTCTAATTTCACAAATCAAGAGATATCAGGTAGAGATCTAGCGATTAATAACCTCATTAGTTTACATCCGATCAAAGGACGACGATCTGGGAGACGAAGATCGCAACGATCACACCTTAGCAGCACAGATCTGCAACAAATAACCGCGATCGCAACCAGATCTCAACCAACCCAACAGATCCGAAACAAAAAAACCTCGGTCCTGGCTTCTTGGGTCCAGCGGCTCGACCATCAGGCGAAGATCGGCTGCAGAAGACCTGATATCCGGATATAGTGGAACAAATAATGGGAAAAAAGAAGATCGCCACACCTAAATCAGCCCAAGATGCGTAGATCGGTAACTTAATCGTGTCCGAACACAAAGCAAACAAAATTGATCACAAAAAAAATTGCAAAACTTCCATAAAAATCGCAAAAAAGAAGGAAAAACAGGAACAGACGTCAGCATATATTGAGTCTTAGATAAATATAGAATCAGATGAATTTTTAACGTTAAAAAAAAAAAGTAGTAAACAAAATATTGTAGAACGGGAAAAAAACGGAGCAAAAAAAAAAAAAAAAAAAGCTTCAGACGAAATAAAGAACCACAGAGCAACATAATCATTTACAACCTGGAAGAAATATTTTGCTAATTTAGCAACAAAAATATAAAACACAGAAAAAAAAATCACATACTTGTGAAAAGTTCGATCGCTCAAAAAAAAAAAAAAAAAAAAAAGAACAGATTCACAAGGTAATCGATTACACGTGATAAAATATGGAAAGAAAGAAAAAAAAATAAAAAGCCGAATCAAGGTCAACTAAAAACATACAAAGGGGAAAAACTTCACCAGATACAAACTCTAAAAACATAAAGTTAAAAACGAAACGATGCGAGAAAGAACGGCCATCCGACACCAGCCCCGAGGGACGGAGATAACCCTTAGAGGCGCTAGGTATTTATTGACCGCTTGAAGAACATGGACGACCCGATTAAAGCGGTGCTGGTTCTGACGCGCTAGGATACGCCCACGTGTTTGGACGTTATTGGTCGTGCCAGCTAAGGCGGTGGTTGAAGGGATCAATGCCTTGCCACCCTTGCGTGTACCGACTCGACTTTAGTGCGGGTCCTTAGCTTCAATTTGACGTCATTGCTTACGTCACCTTATTTGGCGGTACCTTCCGGGGATATGAAGGCTGTCGGTCGCATTCTTGCATCCGTCTTCATATGAAACGACTATGCGGGATGTCATCTGCCGTCCAAGTTGGACATGATTGTAATCACGTCCGTTCGGTCAAGGGGGCATCATTGCTACCGACTGTGACGGATAAACTTGACGCCCGATGTGAAGTGATAAACAAATTTACGAGACCGGAGACGTGGAGAAATATGCTTGCTTGCGTACCTTCCACGGCAATTAATTTTATGGCGCGTAGGTGTCGGGACAGTGCGAATCATATTCCTTTTTTCATCAGGTTTTGCAGCCAGCTTGTTTTATGCCCATGAAAAAAAATTGCAGTAACACCGGTTGGGACGATTTTCTGTAATATATTTTTTTATTTTTAAAAAAAATTTAGATCCGTTTTTTTATAAATAAATATCATGAAAACATTAATTTATTTTTTGATCAACTTATTTCTATTCTTATTTTTTTAGATAAAAAAATATTTTTTAAAATAATATTTTTTATAAAATAAAAAATTTTATTTATGATTAAATTATTTTTTTCATCGATTAAAAAAATAAATATTTAATTTTATACCTAAAATATTATATTTTTATTATTGGGGATAAATTTTACTTTTGTTGAAGTCTAGTTTGCTTAGCCTAATGCAATTGGTAATTTCGGAATAGCTTCGATCGAAAATTCTCCGTCCAGCGATCGAACCCCTCAAGCAGCCAAACTCATTCAGTAGTCAAACTCATCCGACAGTCGAACCTCTGCCGAACTTCTTTCGAATTTCTTCTTCGTTTGAACTTCTACAGGAGCCGATCTTCTTTCGGACTTCTCCTTCAGTAAAGTTCCTCCAGGAGCCAAACTTTTTTCAGACCTCTCCTTCAATCGGATTCCTATAGGAACCAAACTCCTTCCGAACTTCTCCTTCGGTCAAGTTCCTCCAGGAGCCAAACTTCTTCCAACTTTCTCCTTCAATCGAATTCCTATAGGAGCCGAACTCCTTCTGGACTTCTCCTTCAATAAAGCTCATCCAGGAGCCGAACTCCTTTCGGACTCCTCCTTTGATCGGATTTCTACAGGAGCCAAACTCCTTTCAGATCTCTCCTTCAATCAAGTTCCTTCAAGAGCCGAAATCCTTCCGAATCTCTTTTTCAGTCAGATACCTTCAGGAGCCGAACTTCTTTCGGACTTCTCCTTCAGTCAAGTTCCTCCATGAGCCAAACTTTTTTCAGACCTCTCCTTCAGTCGGATTCCTATAGGAATCAAACTCCTTCCGAACTTCTCCTTCGGTCAAGTTCCTCTAGGAGCCAAATTTCTTCCGACTTTCTCCTTCAGTCGGATTCCTATAGGAGCCAAACTCCTTCTGGACTTCTCCTTCAATAAAGCTCATCCAGGAGTCGAACTCCTTTCGGACTCCTTCTTTGATCGGATTTCTATAGGAGCCGAACTCCTTTCAGATCTCTCCTTCAATCAAGTAAATCCTTTCTCTTATTTAGTCGGATACCTTCAGGAGCCGAACTCCTTTCGGACTCCTCCAGTCGGATTTCTATGGGAGCCGAACTCCTTCTAGATCTCTCCTTCAGTCAAGTTTCTACAGGAGCTGAACTCCTTCCGAATAACTCGTTCAGTCAAGTTCCTTCAGGAGTCAAACTCCTTCCGAATCTCTCCTTCAATCGGATACCTCCAAGAGCCGAACTCCTTCCGGACTCTTCCTTCAGTCAGATTTTTATAGGAGCCGAACTCCTTTCGAATTTCTTCTTCAGTCGGTTAACTCTAGAAGTCGAACTCCTTTCGAATTCCTCCATGAGCCGAACTCCTTCTGGACCTCATTTAGTCGGAGTCCTTCAGAAGCCGAACTCTTTCTGAATCCCTCCAAGAGCCAAACTCCTTCCGGACTTCTCCATCAGTCAAACTCCATCCGAATTTCTTCAGTAGATTACTTTCAGATTTTAACTAGCATTCCTCTCAGATGATCCCCTCTAACCGTGTTCCCTTAAGGAGTCCAAACTTTTCTGAAATTGATGTATGCCAAAGCTCTTCACCAATCAACGCCTGCTTCCTCCGAACTTCGACTATTAAATCTCAACGAACGGCTATTTCATAGCAACGGATACTACTTTCCATAACAAACTTCACGTGGCCTCGAGTGACCCACTACCGAATAGCCACATCACAATAATGGATATCTCTCTCCATAACAAACTCCACATGGCCCCGAATGACCCACTATCGAATGATTACGATAATCTCCGTCTATAAAAAGAAATCCTTCAGATATGTTTTCTATAAACTCTCTTCTCCTTATCGAAACTCTGCTGAATTTTTGCCTGAGCACTCCATTTTTGTTGTACAAAAGAGCTGACTTGATCATCGGAGGATCCTATTGGAGCCACCACCATCGACTCCGGATGGGACTTTATTTTGTAGGTCACCGACAGCAATCTCTTCTTCCTCAACTCCAGCATGATCTGACGTCAATCAGATTCTGCACCAATAAAATTGGCACTAGAAGGAGGGATCCTTTGTTCCTAAGATTTTCTTGTTCTAAAAGGACTGCTCAGCAGCGATCTCTCTTCCTCCTCTCTAGAGTTCTTTTCCAAAAAAAAATACCCCCTAGGAAAGCCTCGATCGATGATCAATGGCCTTTGCAATCAGATCCCGTCCAGTTCTATCCGCTCCCACTTCAGCCCCGGCAACTCAGGCTCCGCCTACATCCATGGTGGATGCGAAGCAGTTCAACCTACCGATTCAGTAGGTTTGCGGTCTTATGGAGGCAGTGTAGGCGATACGTTAGCAAGCCCCAGCCTTGATTCGACCGAAGCAAGCCTCTCCAAAATCCCGTGATCCGATCTTCGGACGACCGACTTGGGCTACTCAACCTCTGATCTCCAAAAAAAAAGCAAAGAATGAAGGACCCTTGCTCGGACCATGACTCAATCCAGAGGGAGGCTTCACACCCGCGTGACCAAAAAATCCTGGAGATCAACGATCGTGAAGATTTTCTTGATCGAAAGCTCCAAAAAATGAGCCAACGAATTAAAGAACTCCATCACGATCCCTCCACCCACAATAATGATATTTATACTGACCTTTCTTTTTCTCAGACGATTATGCAAGAATCGATCCCGCCGAACTTCAAGCTCCCTAAGTTTGAGAGTTACGATGGGACCATCGATTCGGTTGACCATCTGAAGACCTTCTGAATGATAATGCTGCTCTACGGCGTGCTAGACGCCATTTATGCTGGGCTTTTTCGTCCAACCTCAAGTAAGTAGCCAGAAATTGGTACTTAGCCCTTAAGTCAGATACTATCTTTTTCTTTAATCAGATGAGCTATCTGTTTGTGGCTCATTTTATTAGTAGCCGACGTCCCCATCGAGATTCGGATTCTCTGATGAACATCAAGCAGAAGGAGGAATCCATCCGAACTTATATCATTCGATTTAATGCTGCTGCATTGGAGGTCCAAAACTAGACCAATCAGTTGCAATGGCCACACTCAAGGACGGCCTTTAGAAGAATGATTTGCTGTTCTCCCTGAAAAAGAAAGTATCTAAAGGACTTTGCCGATATGCTGGCTCGGGCTGAAGGTTATGCCCGAGTTGAAGAGATCTTCAAGGCCAAGGATAATGAAGCCATTGGAGAGTGGCGAATCAGCGAGCCAGGCAGGCCCGCTGAGGAGGGAAAGCCGAGTGAAGCTTAGTCGCACTTCCGAACTCCATCTGAGCGCAAGCAAGCCCGAACTCCTCCTCGGGCTCGGAAGTAGGGAAGCTCTGATAGAAGGGTGCGGTGGGGTTCTCCCCTTCGAAAATTTTACAACTATGACCCTCTCAATGCTCCGAAGATCAATAAAGAGATCGGCCGCCTCTCAGCATCATCAACACTATCTTGGAGGAACTTCGACGAGAAGAGACCGACGGATCTGAGGGACCAGTGAAGAGATGGAGGACTAAGGAACCCATAACCTTCACTAAGATAGATGCCTAAGAAGTCTAGTTCTCGTATAATGACATGGTTGTAATTTCTTTAAACATTATCGATTATGATGTACGCCATATTTTGGTAGATAATGGAAGCTCGATCGAAGTATTATTTTATGATGCTTTCTCGAAAATGTCCTTACTCAATAACCACTTGGGACTTGTGAACTCTGCATTGGTAGGCTTCACCGACGATGCCGTGCTAGTTGAGGGCATAATAACTTTGAATATGACTGCAGGGCAATGCCTGAAGCTAGTTAAGGCATGATTGATTTTCTAGTCGTAAAGGCTCCATCTGTCTATAATGCTATCCTCGGTCGACCTGGGTTGAACGTGCTTCGAGCAGTGGTGTCGACTTATTATCTAAAGATGAAATTTTCAGTGAGCCGCAAAATCAGAAAGATCAGGGGAGACCAGGCATTGACGAGATGCTGTTATTTTATTGTCCAACAGAAAAATGTCTAGACCGACCTTTGTCCCATCGAGGGGATAGATATCCATGACAACCTCATCGGAGAGCAAGACGAACCTATGAAGGACCTCATATCTATGACCTTAAACGATAGGAATGCGGAGCACACTGTATAGATCGGCTCCAACTTGGAGGACGAGATTTGAGAGCAACTCGTCACCTTCCTCAGAAAAAATGCGGACATCTTCGCCTGAGCCCTAGCAAATATGCTAGAAATTGACGTCGAGGTCATGAAACATCTACTGACCATTGATCCTAAGTATCGATCGGTAAAAGAAAAGATGCATAACCACGCCCTGGAGAGACAGAAAGCAATCGCAGAAGTAGGCAAGCTCCTCAAAGCTGGATTCATTCGAAAAGTTAACTATCCGACTTAAATCTCAAACATAATTCTCATCAAAAAGGCAAACAATAAGTGGAGGATGTGGATAGACTTCAAAAAGTTGAACAAAGTCTGCCCAAAGGATTGCTACCCTCTTCCCAGGATTGATCAACTGATAGATGCAACCTTGGGCCATGTGCTCCTCACCTTCATGGATGCCTTATCCGGCTATAATCAGATACGGATGGCATCGGAGGATGAGAAAAAAACTGCTTTTATTACTGATCGTAGTCTTTACTATTACAGGATTATGCCCTTTGGGCTCAAGAATATAGGGGCAACGTACTAGTGCCTGATCAACAAGATCTTCAAGCAGTAGATCGATCGTAATATGGAGGTATATGTGGATGACATGCTCGTCAAAAATTGAACTTCTATAAACCACTTTACCAATCTCAAAGAAACCTTCAGTGCACTTAGAAAGCACAAGATGAAGCTAAACCCGACCAAGTGCGCCTTTGGTGTGACCTCAGAAAAGTTTTTGAAGTTTATGATATCAAGACATGGGATTGAAGTAAATTCAGAAAAAATTTGAGCTATTCGAAAGATAACTGCTCTAAGAAGAATCAAAGAAGTTCAGCATTTAACTGAAAAAGTGGCATCCCTAAATCACTTCATCTCGAGATCGACCGAGCAATGCATGCCCTTCTTTCAAGTTCTCAAGCAATCAAAGAATTTTTGTTGGACGATGGAGTGCCAACGAACGTTTGAGGAGCTAAAAAACTACCTCGACTCACCTCCACTATTGGCAAAGCACAAACCTGGAGAAGAGTTGATCTTGTACCTAGCAATCTCCCCGACGATCTTAGCATCAATTCTGGTTAAGAAGGAAACGAAGATGCAGCGATCGATCTACTACATAAGTTGTATCCTGAGGGATGCAGAGACCAGGTACTCTAAGCTGGAGAAATTGACCTACTCTCTTCTAATCACTGTCAAAAGACTCTAACCTTACTTTCAGGGGCACACCATAACGGTCCTCATGGATCAACCAATAAAAGCAGTTCTTCATCGAATGGATGCTTTCGGAAGAATCATAAAATGGATGATCAAGCTCACGAAGTTCAATATCAATTATCGACCTCGGCCATCGATCAAAGCCCAGATATTGATAGATTTTATAGTAGAATGTACCATTTTAGATGATGCCGAGCTTAACAGAATGAGATCGGCGCTCTGTTGTCGCAATCGAGTCTTTTCGAAGAGAGTGCCAATTTTTTCGAAAATTTTTGGGTCTTGTACGTGGATGGTTCGTCCAACTCCATCGGAGCAGGTACTGGGTTAGTCTTAGTCAACCCCAAGAGAATCATCGTCGAGTACGTGCTACGCTTCGAATTTTCTGCAACTAATAATAGGGCCGAATATGAAGCGCTGATCATCGGATTAAAAATAGTAAGAGAGTTAAAAATAGATCGACTTCAAGTCTACAGTGATTCTTAATTAGTGGTCGGTCAAGTTAGTAGCGACTATAAAGCACGGAAGGAAAGTATGATGAAATATCTTTAAAAAGTAAAGGATTTGACTCTAATCTTTTGCAGTTTTGGCATTTGATAGATCCGAGGGTAGAAAATATAAGAGCCGATCTGCTCTCTAAGTTAGCTACTTCAGCTCCTATCGAACTATTCAAAGAAGTATTTTTTGAAACTCTAAAATGTCCAAGCTCAGAAGAATCATAGTTTGTTGTGTAGATAGAGCTAGAGTCGAGCTGGATTGACCCATTGGTCGCCTACCTAAAAAAGGAAGTTCTTCTTCGTGATTTGAAAGAAGCTCGAAAACTCAGAAATTAAGACTCTCGGTATATTTTGTATGAGGGTAAGTTGTATAAGAGGTCGTATTCACTGTCGTTGTTGAGATGTCTCCGACCTTCAGAGGCCGACTTCGCATTATGAAAAATGCACGAGGAAATTTGTGAAAGTCATATAGGAGCCAAGTCCCTGTCACAAAAACTACTTCGGCAAGGATACTATTCACTGATCTTGTACCATGATTTTATGGAGTATGTCAAAAAATATGATCGCTGTCAGAAGAATGCAAACTTATAGAGATAGCCGACCTTCGAGCTTACTCTGCTAAGCACACCTTAGCCATTTGCGCAGTGGAGAATGGACATACTTGGTCCTTTTTCGATGGCATCCGGGCAACGAAAGTTCCTCCTGATCGCGATCAACTACTTCATCAAATGGGTTGAAGCTGAACCACTAGCAAAAATTACCGAGACCAAGGTACAAAATTTCGTCTGAAAGTTAATAGTCTACCAGTTCGATCCGTACCAAACTCTCATAATAGATAACGGATGATAGTTTGTTGGGACGAGATTCGCCGAGTTCTGCGAAGACCTAAACATCTCCCACCACCTCACATTAGTAGCTCATCCATAGGCAAATGGGGAAGCTAAAGTGACCAACCGAACACTGCTACAAGGCATCAAGACAAGGCTCGATAGAGCAAGAGGGCTTGGGTGGACGAACTCTACCACGTTCTTTGGGCGTACCGAAAAATACAAAGGCTACCGACTGGAGAAATACCATTTGCCTTGGCTTTTGGAACGGAAACAGTCATTCCAATCAAGCTTAAGCTCCCATCAGCGTGAGTTGTGGCCTTCAATGAGCAGCGTAACTCACAGGACCTCAGAGTCAACCTCGACCTGCTTGAAGAAAAAAGAGAGGACGCCCAGGCTCGGATGGTGGCCTATAGGTGGAGAGTGGTTCGATACTATAACTCCAAAGTTCGAGGTAAAATATTCAGAGTGGGGGACTTAGTGCTTCGGCGAGCCGCCATCTCTCACCCTTAGAGTCAGGGGAAGCTTGTCTTAAATTGGAAAGGCTCGTATGAAGTAGAGGAGATCGTTCGGCCCAGAACCTATCGTCTAAAGGAGCTTGGAGGAACGACGCTCCTACGATCTTGGAATTTAGAAAATCTGAGGATGTACTACCAGTAATTTTTCGTCAATAAAACTCCTCCATTTCAATGATATTATTTCTTGGTGCAAAAACTATGTGATGATAGGGATGAAGCAATCAATAGTGGCCATGTTAGGAACAGGAGGAGAACCTCATCCTAATATGAGCAAGTCGAAGGCCTCGTTCATTTTAAACGAGATGAGGAGAGAGGTCCTAATAGCGGCCCTTATGCATCTCTACAGCCTGTTAGGAACAGAAGGAGAACCTCATCCTAATGCGAGCAAAATCGAAGGCCTCATTCATTTTAGACAAGATGAGGAGAGAGGTCCTAACAACGGTCTTTATGCACCCCTACAGCTCGTTAGGATTAGGAGGAGAACCTCATTCTAATGCGAGCAAAGTCGAAGGCCTCATTTATTTTAGACGAGATGAGGGGAGAGGCTCTGACAATGGCCCTTATGCACCCCTATAGTCCATTAGGAATAGGAGGAGAACCTCGTCCTAACGCGAGCAAAGTCGAAGGCCTCATTCATTTTAGATGAGATTGAGGGAGAGGCCCTGACAATGGCTCTTATGTATCCCTATAGTCTGTTACGAACCTCGTCTTAACGTGAGCAAAGTTGAAGGCCTTGTTCATTTTAGACGGGGTGAGAAGAGGAGATAAGATCTTTCTGAACCTTGGCTGGAGATGAGATCTCCCCCGAGCTCCTTCAGTGTCTACATCAATAAGAGATAAGATCTCCTTCAACCTCGGTTGAAGACAAGATCTCCCTTGAACTTCAACTTCAACTTCAACCTCGGCTAGAGATAAGATCTCTCCCGAGCTTCAACTTCAACTTCAATCTCGATTGGAGACAAGATCTCTCCCGAGCTTCAATTTCAACTTCAACCTCGGTTGGAGACAAGATCTCCCATGAGCTTTAACCGTAACGTTAACAGGAGACAAGATCTTCTTGGACCTCGGCTGTAGGTAAGATCTTCCCCGAGTCTCAATTTCAACGTCAACCTCGGTTGGAGATAAAGTCTCCCCAAGCTTCAACCCCAATGGGTGTAGAGCCCGGAAAAGGACTTCAGTAATCGTCTTTTTTATACTCCCTTCCTTCGAATTTCGAACTCGAGAGTGGAGGGACTATTGTTAAGGATAAATTCTGCTTCCATTGAAGTCTAGCTTGATGCTTAGCCTAAGCAGCTGGTAATTCTAGAGTAGCTTCGATCGAAAATTCTTCCTCCAGCGGCCGAACTCATTCAGTAGCTGAACTCATCCGACGATCGAACCCCCATCGAACTCCTTTCGGATTTCTCCTTCATTCGAACTCCTCCAGGAGCCGAATTCCTTTCAGACTTCTCCTTTTGTTCCTTTAGAAGATGAACTTTTTTCGGACCTCTCCTCAGTCGGATTCCTATAGGAACCGAACTCCTTCCGGACTTCTCCTTCAGTCAAGTTCCTCCAGGAGCCAAACTCTTTTCGACTTTCTTCTTCAGTCAGATTTCTACAGAAGCCAAACTTCTTCCGAACTTCTCCTTCAGTCAAGCTCATCCAGGAGCCGAACTCTTTTCAGACTCCTCCTTCGGTCGGATTTCTATAGGAGCCAAACTCCTTCCGGATCTCTTTTTCAGTCAAGTTTCTCCAGGAGCCGAACTTCTTTCAGATCTCTCCTTCAGTCGGATACCTCTAGGAGCCAAATTTCTTCCAAACTCCTCCTTCAGTCGAATTTCTACAGGAGCTGAACTTCTTTCGGATCTCTTCTTCAGTCAAGTTTCTGTAGGAGCCAAACTTATTTCGGATCTCTCCTTCAGTCGGATACCTCTAGGAGTCAAACTCCTTCTGAACTCCTCCTTCAGTCGGATTTTTACAGGAGCCAAACTTCTTTCGAATTTCTTCTTCAGTCGGTTAACTCCAGGAGCCGAACTCTTTCCGAATTTCTCTAGGAGCCAAACTCCTTCCGAACCTCCTTCAGTCGGATTCCTTCAGGAGCCGAACTCCTTCCGAATCCCTGCAGGAGCCGAACTCATTTCGGACTTCTCCTTCGATCGAACTTCTCCACCAATCGGACTCCTTCTGAACTTCTCCATCAGTCGAACTCCATCCGAATTTCTCCAATGGATTACTTTCAAATTTCAACTAGCATTCCTCCCGGATGATCTCCTCTATCCATGTTCTCTTTAGGAGTCCGAATTCTTCTGAAATTGATATATGCCAAAGCTCGTCACCAACCAACGCCTGCTTCCTCCGATCTTTGACTATTAAATCTCAACGAACAGCCACTTCATAGCAACAGACACCACTCTCCATAACAAACTCCACGTGATCCCAAGCGGCCCACTACCGAATGGCCACATCACAATAATAGACATCTTGGCCCTGAGCGACCTACTATCGGACGGTTATGACAAACTTCATCTATAAAAAGGATCCTCCAGATAGACTTTCTCTAAGCTCTCTTCTTCTTTCCAAAATTCTGCTGAATTCTTGCCTGAGCACTCCAGTTTTGTTGGTCAGAAGAGCTGACTTGATCATCGAAGGATCCTGTTGGAGCCACCACCATGGACTCCAGATAAAACTTTATTTTGCAGGTCATCGGTGGTGACCTCTTCTTCCTCGACTCCAACTCGATCCGACGTCAACCAAATTCTATACCAATACATATTTTTAACGTCTCTATTATTATATTTAATAATTTAATCATCTATTTTTTAAAATATAAAAAATATTATAAAAATATAAATAAATTTTAATAATTTATTTTAAAAATAGTAATATAAAAAAATATTTAATAGATTTTGAAATATTTTTTTTATACATAATAAATATAAATAAATTATTTTTATCTAAATATTATTAAAAAATATAAATTTTTAGATAATTTTTTTATCTAAAAAAAATTGATTTAAGTTGATGCTTTAAATTTTTCAAAATCTTCTACCACCTATCATTAGCTCATAATTTTAAAGTATCAAAATATTTTTACCATTTGCAAACTTATCTTTTCCACTATCCTAGTTCGATTGTCCTATTTTAACCTTTGGGTGATTATTCAGCATGCATCTTAACCATGCATTTTAACTATTTAATGATTTTATTTAAAAAAATAAATAAAAAAATAAAATAAAATAATGAACATAATAATCATGAGTAAAAAAGAATTTATCAATCTACATTACACTTGTTACTATTTTCTTAGAGCTCGTCTAATTGATGTGAATAGTAAAATAAAATATTATTAGTAGAGAAATAAAGAATCTATTATCATCTAATTACGATTTTTGATAAAAATAATTAAAAAAATAATATTTTTATTAAAATAAATTTTATATTTTATAAAAAAATTATTGTGAATAATAAATTATTGACTTCATACGGAGAAGAAACATAATTATTTTATTTTTTAAATATAACATTAAAACTATAAATAATATAAAATAAGATTTTTTTATTAAATATATAATAAATATTTTATATAATTTTTTTTAAAAAATCCAATGATATTTTGAAATATTATCATATTTTTATGATCAACTAACGCAATAAAATTATTATTTTAGATATTATATTTTTTAAAAAATAATTTTTTTTTTAAAAAAAATATTTGAATAATAAAATTTTTCTCTCAAACATATTCCCCCATTTGTCTCTACAGGCGTTCCCATTGTCCCATCGGAAAAGCTGGCAAATTCCAGGATCGATTCTAGCGGACCGTTGCGACTTCCCCTCTCCCGCTATCTTTCTCTAAGCCCGTCATAAAAACCTCTCCCGGGGCATTCAACGCGTCATCCAGCACCCACCTTCCTAGCAAATAATTATAATCATGGGCATGATCACTTTAAAATCTGTACAAAATGATAAATGATTCTGATTATCTATAAATTATTTTAAATTTTATATAAATAAATAAATAATTTAAATTATTTATATAATTATTTTAAGATATGTACAAATGGATGAGTTAGGAAAGATACTTTGATTAAACAATAAATTTATAATATCATGACACCATTTATTAATGAAGATGAACCGGTGGATTACTTCGAAATGATTTGGAAACTTTGAAAGTCAGTTTGAAAATTTTAAAATTTGAAACATGTCTTTTCTAATTATCGTACATAATTTTTTTTTAATTCTAAAAATTTTAACAAGTGGATCATGAATTAAGTTTCGACCAGGCTGAAGTTATGCTAGGAGAATTCTATTGTACATTATTGTTTTCTTAATTCTAATTAATTATTTTTTTTTGAAATAAGTTATCAAGATTTTCTTGATTTCTTATGAATTTGTAAAGGCTAAATTAAACAGATCAGTGTGTATTGGTCTAGCTTAAGGTTTATAAATTAAATAAATTATCGGTCAAATAGAGACATGAGAATCAAATTAGACCATGTCAAATATAAACCAAGATTTTATGTTATTGTCCGAACTTGGTTCGACCCATCGCCATTCCTGATATCAACCGCCTCTTCGAGTCAGCTTTATTCAAATGTTTTCCATATTCTAGACTTTGATGATGCCTTAATTACTAAATTTACAAAGTCACCAGTTAATTACAAAGTATATATACTAAACTAATTTTCGATACATAATGTACTACAAAAGCAACAAAAAGATCGAGGCCTCTATGTGAGATGCACCCACATTTGTTCCCGTACAAATTTCCCCCTTATGCAACAAAACTTGTCTCAAACTTCATGGCATTATTTCGATGCTGGTTATATATACATATGTTGATTATATGATGGATAAAGATGGGTCATTCATTAGTTTAACCCAACATATCATGTTAAATTTAATAGGTAAACACCCCCAAAATAGTTTTATATGGGGTGCAATAAATTTAACGATCAGATTTCTCTTCTTTTTTTTTTCCCACTTTTTCTCACAATCTATCGTATAATTCCTATTCATTTTTATGTGGTACCGATGATTTAATCTATTTATCCCAATTAATAAACAAGTTTTAATGGTCAAGCTGATTGCTCATAAAAAAATTATGCTGGGTGAGGGCTATGGTCTGTAGGAGAACAACAAAGAGTAAGAGCCAGGGAGATTTATGTTTTCAAACCATCAGTCCTATTTCTTCGAGATAAATAATCATAGTTTTTCTTATCCTTAAAAAATGGGGATTAGAGGCTCCAACACTCCCCGATACCCCGTGTTCATCCAAACAGCCTGTAACATAATAAGAATCAAATTATATGATAATATCCAACTTTAAAACATCCAAACCAACTAATCAACTGAATAACTAAATCCAAATCCCGCCCTGCTTCAAAAAACTCATCTACTGTTTGCTTCAAAAGAAAAAAGAATATGATCCAGGATACTCTCAAGTTTTGTTTCAGCTGTAATTTGATGATGGTCAGACTTTCCAAAATCACAACTAAAAAGGAGGTAAGTCCCGGACTCCACATTAGCTCCACACAAAATACAACCAGAGCTAATGCTTCATCCCTTCTTTGCGAGAACCTCCCTTATATGTAACTTATCCTTTGTATTGAAAAAAATGTATTGAGATTCGGTCCATAATAAGTTTAAAACAAAGTCCAGGACGACGAACGGAATCTAACGAGTCTAAGAATAGTCCAAACGAAATTTAGACGAAAAAAATACGTGCGAAAGAAGATTGGAGCAGGATAGCCGGCCTCGGGCCCATCGAAGGAGCCCACAGGTGATGTCGATCGACGGTGGTGCAGCCCAAACCGGCAGCACGCAGCGGTGCTGGGCCGGCCAAGCGCGCGTAGGGGGCGCGCACGGGCCGTGTTAGCAGGCCGCACGAGCACCCAGCCCATGCGATGGAGCATGATCTACGGTGGACCGCCAGCTCACGGGCGCTTGCATGGACCTCTCAGCCCATTTCCCAGCTGATTCTCATGGTCCACAGTATTGTTCCGTAGACTGTTCGCACTCTGGTTCAAGCAGGTCGCGATCGGATGGCTGAGATTTGATCGGATTTGATAAGGCATGATGGAGTGTTGTTTTGCACGATCTAATGGCTGGGAGAGCTCCCGATCATGATTCGATAGTCCGAGATCGATCCAAGTTGATTTAGGACTACGGGTGCATGATCTGACAGTCCAAAAGGGAGCCAGTCGTGACAGAACGATCCGAGATCGATTTCGAGTGTGTTTAGGACTGGATTTACTATTGGAATACTTTTTTTGAGTTTCTGGAGTCTATATAACTTCGATTGATGAACCGTTTATTGTGTTGAAAAGCTGGTGATGTCCGGAGGTGCTGAGAGCCTTCTTGAGAGATTTTAAAGAGCTTTTGTAAAGGTTTTGGAGCTTCTTATTGAAAGAATCTTGTACAAAAATTGAGTGATAAGTTTCTCTTATATTGTTTGATTTTCTTTTTCTTATAGTGAAGTTTGCATGCCCCGTGGAGGCAGACCTTGGTCTAATCTACGTATATTTGATTGTATGCACTTTTGTCTTGTATTCTTCTTTTTTTCTCTTGTGATATACATACGTGATCGAGTGCAATACAAACGGTATCGATAAGATCTTGAGGTTGTAGTGTCCTAGTCAGACTCTACAATAATCAGTATCAAAGTGAGTTGATACCTCAATAAGTGGTATCAGAGTCAGACGATATCAGTGCACGTGGTTGCCCAGATTATGATGGTGTTGATCGAGATCAAAGAAGATGGAGAACACAAGCATAATCAAGGTAGAGATCAGCCGGTTCGATGGAAAGAATAATTTCTTCTTGTGGCAAGCGAAGGTGAAAGACGTGTTCATCCAACATGGTTTGATCGATACTCTCTTGAATGAAAAAAAGCTAGACACCATAGAGAAGAGAATCTACGAGCGGCTACAGATGCAGATGGTGAGTACCATCCGTATATACCTGATGGATGAGGTGGTGATCCATGTACTTGGCGATACTTTCTCGATGGTGCTGTGGTCAAAGCTCGAGGAGTTGTACATGATGAAGTTTCTCACTAACATCCTCTTCCTTTGGAGATAGTTCTATCAACTATGGATAACTGAGGGACAGAGCGTGCAGGTGCATCTCAGCTACTTTCAGAACCTTCTCAGTGTAAGTGAGAAGGTTGAGAAGAAGATCCGGGCATTGATTTTGCTAGCATCGCTTTCACCTTCGTATGAGTTCTTGGTGACTACTCTTCTAGTGAAAAAGCCCACCATCAAGATAGACGAGGTCACTGCGATGATTCTTCAAAACGAGATTCTCAGGAGGGAGAATCCAGCTTCGAGCTCAGATGGCGGCTACTCAGCTTTGGTGATTTCTGAAAGAGCAGATGACAGTAGATGGAGTGGCAGAGAATCACGAGAAAGATGATCCAAGTCCAAGACGAGAGATCCTAACAAGATCAGATGCTATCGATGCAACGAGTTAGGGCATTATGTTAGAGATTGTCCGCAGCTCAGGGATCGAACGAGGGCTACTACAGCGACGGTCAGTAGCGAGTTAGAGGATGATGTCTTGCAGATATCTGATGAGGTATCTACTTTTTTTCAGTAGTGAATTTTAGATTCTGCATGCACATATCATGTTTGTTGCAGAGATGAGCAGTTTGACTTCTTAGAGAGTAGTGAGGGTACTATTTATCTGCTGGATGGATCGAGCTGTACGATCAGAGGCATCGAGACGGTCAGCTGGAGGACACATGATGGTGCAGCGAGGAGATTGGGGAAGGTTCGATACATACCTAATTTCAGGCATAATCTTATCTCACTAAACAGACTTGATTCAAATGACTATAGATAGGTAGCTGGTGATGAAATTCTGAAAGTCACGCACGGCGATAGGATGATATTGGAGGAAAAAAAGAGGACGAGAAGATATTACTATTTGTAGGGAACCCAGTGCGAGGTGGAGCTTCAGGTGGAGATGGATCAGATATGAGATCAAAGACTCAGAACGACAAGAGGCGACATCACAGAGTGAAGTTCCTATTGTCGTAGGAGATTTTTTCGAACAGATCATTGGTCAGAGTGGACACAGCCCATGACGAAGATGGAATCGAATGGTCTGGTTTGACTTCTATATTTGTCCATCCATGAGACAATAGGCATGCCCTAGAGCGTGGGGGCGAGATGGATCACAGGCTCTCAGAAATAAATGAAGGCCAAATATCGAATCGAGATAGAGATTGTTAAAAAAATTATCTTAAGATTCGATCCATAATAAGCCTAAAAAAAGATTCACGATGATGAATGGAGTCCAACGAATCCAAGAATAGGCCAAACTAAGTTCAGATTGAGAAGATACGTGTAAAAGAAGATTGGAATAGGGTAGCCAGCCTCGGGCCCGCTAGAGGAGCCACAAGCTGCACCGATCGGGGGTGGCACAACCCAAATCGGCAGTGCGGGGTGGCGCTAGGCTGGCCAGGTGCGTGAGCGTGCGTGGGGGGCGTGCGCAAGCCGTGCGTTAGCAAGTCGGGCGGGCACCCAGCCCACACGATGGAGCGCGGTCCACTATGGATTGCCGCCTCATGGGCGCCCGCGTGGCCCTCTCAGCCCATTTTTCAGTCGATTCTGATGATCCATTATACTATTTCATAGACCGATCACAATTCGATGGCAATGGTTTAAGCCGATTGTGATCGGATGGCTGAGATTTGATCGGACTTGATAAGGCATGATGGAGTGCTATTTTGTGCGATCCGATGGTTGGGAGATCTTTCGGTCACGATCCAATGGTCCAAGATCGATCCAAGATCTAGGACTGCTGGTGCATGATCCGACAGCCCAGGAGGGAACCGATCGTGATCAGATGGTGCAGGATCGATCTCGAGTGTGTTTAAAACTAGATTTTCTATTGAAACACTATTTTTAAGTTTTTGAAGTCTATATAACTCCGATTGACGAACCATTTATTGCATTAGAAAGTTGGTAACATTTTGGAGGTGCTGAAAGATTTCTTGAGAGAATTTAGAAAGTTTTTATAAGAATTTTGAAATTTTTTATTAAAAAAATCTTATATAAGAATTGAGTGGTAAGTTTCTCTTGTATTATTTGATTTTTTTCTCTCATAGTGAAGTTTGCATGCTTCGTAAAGATAGATTTTGGTCTAATCCATGTATACTTGATTATTTGCTCTTATATTTTGTATTCTTCTTTCTTTCTCTCATGGTATCCATACGTGATCGAGTGCAATGCAAATGATATTGATAAGATCTTCAGGTTATGGTATCCTGGCTAGACTCCATAACAATCGGTATCAGTTGATGCCCCAATACTTTGTTGCTAGCCAAATAAAAGTTTTCATCTTTTCTGATATTGGTACTCTATAAATACATTTTGAAAATGGACATATCATGCTGCTGAAGTTAAGAAATTTATAAGTCCATGGAAGACATATCATTTTGGGCGAGCTACTACACCGGCATATTCACGATGCATGATGTTGATAAAGAGCCATGCACATTAATGCTCTATCTCAAAATTTTCCAACTCTAGTTAGAAGAAACATGCACACTTGACCTTAAGGCTGTATAATCGAGATCACAAAGAGATCACATCAATCCAAGTATACTCCTAGAATCAATAGACTCATCATTACTAATTTTTAAAGTCACACAATTTCAAAATACTATATTATTTGAATAAATATATTTGCAAATAGGAGAGACCATATTACTTTTTCTCATTCTCATACCCATCTTTTTCTTAGAGTAATAGGCTTGAGTAATCTATCTCCGCCATAGGTTAGACAGCTTCGACAAAAATTTTTACTTCCATTTAGCAAGAAGCAAGTGATGCATCTAAGATAAGTTAACGATTCATCTAAGATAAGTTCTTCACCTCCAAACCATCTGATTCTTTATAAAGTTTCAATTTAACAGACATTGGAAGCCACTTATATTATTAATATCCTTCCATAAGAAGGTTCTTCCCATCCTATCCAATCTGCTGGTGACTCACCTTGGCAACTTAAAATATTCTAATTTAAATATTTTTCTACCTAAATTACATAAACTCATTCCTACTATTTTATCTTAAACATTGAAAGAGCATCTCCACCACCACTTCTATCTTTACTCAACTTCATTTAGCTCCATGTATAAATGTTATTTTGTTTTTTTAGCTCAAAATTTCTCTTTTTGAGAGAAAATCTAATCCTCCAGCATTTTAGATGCCGGGTCAAATCATCTGTTCGGAAGAGCCACCAATCAAAAGCTAGAAATCAAAGTCAAACAAAAACAGGGCCAATCATCCAATCTTGGGGGAAGAAAAGAAAGTTGGAAAAAAATTATATTGTCAAGTTGAATTCGATCTTAACCCAAGTTGAGATCTAAATATATATTGGTTGGAAAAACTTGGACTATAACGAGAACAAGAATGAATGTCTTCTATTAGGAGGAATCTTATCTCTATTTATATTCTAAGAGGGAATAGAAGTATCTAAATCCTCAAAATTCAATCTCTAAACTTTTCTAATATTCAAACTCAATTCTAGTTCTGGCAACAAATCAAATATATCAGAGGTTTTGACCATTTCCATTTCCATGCCAATAAATTTCGATGTCAATTCCGATTCTAGTCTCGAACAGAGGGGTTCAACTGGCAACTACATAAGGAGAGGGGAGAAAGGTTGGGAGAGAAAGAGAAGAGAGAAGAAGAGAGGAGATAAAGAGGAAAGATGGTGAGAGAGTGAAAATAGAAGGAGAAGGAAAGGGCTTAATGGCCAGTGAAGGTTGTATCTCACAAGCAACCATAACAGAGGGCCAGAGAAAGGGAGGAAGAAAGGGAAAGGAGAAGGGGAGGAGAGAGGGAGAAGGAGAGAGAGTATGTATTCAATAGCTAACTTGAATTGGCCAACTATTGGAAGAACGTATCTTATGAGTGCTTCTTTTTTATCGATGATTTTTGTCACTAAAGAATTAGAGAGAGAGAGAGAGAGAGAGAGAGAGAGAGAGAGAGAGAGAGAGAGAGAGAGAGAGAGAGAGAGAGAGCATGGCAAATGGCAACTAAAGCTTGATTGACCATCAAATTGAAGTTAATTGCTTTCCTAAGTTTGCAACCATTAAGATGATGGACCAATTCTACCAAGAAGCAACATGCACAAATGCACATGTATTGCATTTTTTTCTTTTCCACCATCATTAAATATGTTGCTTCATAATTAGACTAGTCCACCAACTATCTAACCAATAACCATTCATCTATAATGATGATAAGTGAACTAGAAGTACTACATTATAATTGCACAATTCTATCACTTAAACAAAAAAAGAAAGAAAATAAAGTGAAACACTACTATAATGGTCGTGAGTAATTTAAAGATAAAAAGATATCCAAATTCATAGTTGATATGAGAGATGGTTATTGATGGCATTCTTTTGCCTCATTTTAAAAAGAGGGGAAAAAAAGATGAAAAAGGTTGGATAGTTATTCCCATTTATACATGTAGGTTAATTCAAAATAGTAAGCAAATGTATATGTACAATATTAAGTTCAAACCTAACAATAACGTAAGTCCACAACTAAACACACATATGGATCAGAATTAGAAAAAATATTAAAAATGATGCATATCAACTTTGCAAGTCTTAGACTTGGCTTCTTTTAACCATCCCTTGCAAACGAGGTCATAATAAGAATTGAAGCTTTCAGAGAGTAATTTAGAGAAAGCCCTATTACCAAGGCACGATAGGAGGTTTACTCTTAACTCCAACATTGAATCTTAAGGTCTTAGCCCAAGTGTAGTCAAAGCTGGGCCAAAGATTACATGGCTTAGCCCAATTATAGCCCAGGTTTCATGCTAGATCATTTTATATTTGTCTTCATTTTAATTTTTTTTTGGGAGTAATTTTTTATACACCGTATATGATGTAATAAAATTAACATGAAGCACACCATCCAATCACATTGGATCATATAGTAGAAGTAATAATGAAACATGATTTAATATCGCTCAGCTTTTTTCATCAGATTTTTAGTAACGAAAATGTCACATCCCTCAATGATATCTTATATGACTTTTTATGAGTATATATGATATTTTGAACTATATTTATAATTTTTTGTGACATTCTAAACAATATTTATGACTTTCTGTCTCTTTATATGATATTTTATGATTATTATGACTTTCTATTTGTATATTATGACTTCCTAAATGGTATATATGACTTTTTGAGGTTTTATATGATTTTCTATGAATATATATGACATCTTGAACAATATATATAATTTTTTAATATCTTATATAATTTTTTATTAATATATATAATATTTTGAATAATATACATGATTTTCTGTGAGTATATATGACATCTTGAATAATAAATATGACTTCTTGATGTTTTATATGACTTTCTATAAATATATATGACATTCCATAAATATATATAACATCCTGAATATTATATATGACTTTCTACGAATATATATGATATCTTGAATATTATATATGGCTTTCTAATATCTTGCATGACTTCTTGTAAATATATATGATATCCTAAAGAATATATATGACTTCTTGTGAATATATATATATATATATATATATATATATATATATATATATATATATATATATATATATATATATATATATATATATATATATATATATATATGATATTCTGAATATTATATCTGGCTTCCTAATATATTATGTGACTTGTTATTAATATATATGACATCCTAAATAATATATATGATTTTCTGTGTCTTTATATAACTTTCTGTTGGTTATTATAACTTCCTCACATGACTTTTTGTTAATATATATGACATCCTAAATAATATGTATGACTTTCTTTTGGTTATTATGACTTCTTGTTGCCTTATTTTGATTTTCTATTGTGTTATATGGTAGCAGTAAGTCATAATAATATTCTTTTGTTATTATATAGAAGCAAAGGATATTTTTGTAAAAAAAAATTGATGCAAATAAAAGTTGAGCAGTATTACATGATGTTCCATTATTATTTATGTTAAGTGGTCCAATATGATGAAATAGTGTATTCCACATTAATTTTATTATACTGCATATGGTGCATATAGAATTACTCTTTTTTTTCGTTCATGTAAGCATAGGATGTGCTCTTTTCTATTATAATGCAAACTCTTTGGACGAATAACTTTCATATCCCTACTTCATGTAATTTTATAATACTTTTAATTTAAAAAAAATGAAAAAGAGTTATCAATTGATTTCATAAAAGGAGTTCTAATACTCTCATCTTTTAGTTTATTTCTTTCCATTTGAGAGTAAATTTGTCTATTGTACTTTGATTTGAGCATGCTTTGTGTTGACACAGAATCTGATCGTTGTCGGAGTCTGCTGGAGTGGAGGTCGATGAGGTCGCCGTCGGAGATCTGCAAAATAAAATTTCGACCGGAGTCAGTGGGGGGTGGCTCCGACAGGATCCTCCGACGATCAAGTTAGCTCTAGCCAATAGGAATGGAGTGCTCGAGAATGAGTTCCGAAGCTTGGAGAGGAAGAGGAGAGCTTAGAGATCAGAGAGATTAGAGTTAGCATATCTGAAGGGTCTTTTATAGGCGAAGCTTAGTTGATGATGACGGCCATACCGCTTGGTAGAGAGCCGTTGGGGTCGCATGGAGTTCGGTACGGAGAGGAAGGCATCGTCAGGTGGATGGTGACAGCCATACTGGTAGGTCGTGGGCTGCATGGGGCTGGTTACGGAGAGAGTGGTGTCGCTAGTAGTGGTGGCCATATCGTCCGATCTTATTGTCTGTTATAGACTGATGGCGATAGTTCGTCCAGAAGAGTTCGGACTTGTAGGAGAGTTCGGCTGAAGGAAAAGCTCGAAAGGAGCTCGACCGTAGAGGAGTTCGATCGAGGGACGACTGCTAAGGAGTTCGGACACTGGGGGGTTCATTAAAGTTCGGCCGCTTGGAGTTCAAAGAGCTCGGTCGCTAAGCAGTTCGGCTGACTGAATGAGCTCGGATGCTGGGAGTTCGAGGAGCTCGGTCGCTAAGTAGTTCGACCGGCTGAAGGGGTTCAGTCCTGATGCTGGGAGTCCAAAGGAGTTCGGTAGCTAAGTAGTTCGACCGACTGGGGGTTCGACTGAAGTTCATCTGCTGAAGCTCTTCTGCGGCTACTGATTGCATTAGGTTGGACATCGAACTAGATTTCGACGGGAGTGGGGTTTATCCCCAACACTAGCCCCCTCACTTTCGAGCTTGAAAGTCGAGGGAAGGGAGTGCAGAAAAGGCGACTGCCGAAGTCCTCTTCTAGGCTCCGTGCTGGTTCAGATCAAAGCTCGGAGGAGATCTCATCTCCAGCTAAAGTTGATATTGAACTTGAAGTCCGAGGGAGATCCCATCTCCCACCGAGGTTGAGGGAGGCTTCGTCTGCTACGATCGAAGTCGGAGGTTGAGCTCCTCGGGGGTGATGTTGTCTCCTACAGCCGAGGTTGATACGGGCGCTTGGAAGAGATCTGATCTCAGGACGAGGTTGTCTTTGATCTTATCTCTGGTCGAGGTTGTGTCGGCCGCTTGGGAGAGATCTTTTCTAGCCGAGGTTGACTCGATCGCTCGGAAGAGATCTTATCTCTAGCCGAGGTTGTCTCTGATCTTATCTCTGACCGAGATTGTCTCGGGTCTTATCTCTGGTCGAGGTTGTCAACGAGCCCTCGGGAGAGATCTTATCTTTAGCCGAGGTTGTCCATGGTCGCTCGGGAGAGATCTTATCTTCAGCCGAGATTGTTGCTCACGTTAGGACGTGGTTCTCCTCCTATTCCTAACCGAGGTTGACTCGGTCGCTCGGAAGAGATCTCATCTCCAGTCGAGGTTGACTCGGTCACTCGAAAGAGATCTTATCTCTAGCCGAGTTTGACTCGATCGCTCGGAAGAGATCTTATTGCTCACGTTAGGACAAGGTTCTCCTTCTGTTCCTAACCGAGGTTGACTCGGTTGCTCGGGAGAGATCTTATCTCTAGCTGAGATTGACTCGGTCGCTCGAGAGAGATCTTTTATCTCTAGCCGAGGTTGTTGTGCTCGCGTTAGGACGAGGTTCTCCTCCTATTCCTAACCGAGGTTGACTCGGTCGCTCGGGAGAGATCTTATCTCTAGCTGAGGTTGAAGCGGGCACTCGGAGGAGATCTTATCTCCTGCAGTCGAGCTTTCCTCAGGGGAGATCTTATCTTTCTGCAGCCGAGCTTACGTCGGGGGAGATCTTATCTTCTGCAGCCGAGGTTGTCTCGAGGGAGATCTTATCTCCTGCAGTCGAGGTTGAAGCGGACACTCGAGGGAGATCTTATCTCCGACAGTCAAGCTTTCCTCGGAGGAGATCTTATCTCCTACAGTCGAGCTTTCCTCGGGGGAGATCTTATCTCCTGCCGTCGAGATTGAAGTGGACACTCGGGGAGATCTTATCTCCTGCAGTCGAGCTTTCTCGGGGGAGATCTTATCTCCTGCAGTCGAGCTTTCCTCGGAAGAGATCTTATCTCCTGCGGCCGAGGTTGAAGCGTGCACTCGGGGAGATCTTATCTCTACAGCTGAGCGGAGGAGATCTTATCTCCTGCAGCCGAGGTTTCCTCGAGGAGAAGATCTTATCTCCTACGGTCGAGGTTGAAGCGGGCACTCGGGGGAGATCTTATCTCCTACAGCCGAGCTTTCCTCGGAGGAGATCTTATCTCCTGCAGCCGAGGTTGCCTCGGAGGAGATCTTTCTCCTGCAGCCGAGGTTGAAGCGGACACTCAGGAGAGATCTTATCTCCTCAGCTTTCCTCGGGGAGATCTTATTCTACAGTCGACGGGAGAGATCTTATCTCCTACAGTCGAGCTTACCTCGAGGGAGATCTTATCTCCTACAGCCAAGATTTCCTTGGGGAGATCTTATCTCCTATAGCCGAGCTTTCCTCGGGGAGATCTTATCTCCTGCAGCCGAGGTTGCCTCGGGGAGATCTTATCTCCTGCGGCCGAGGTTGCCTGGGGGAAGATCTTATCTCTAGCGGCCGAGGTTGAAGCGTGCACTCAGGGGAGATCTTATCTCCTGCAGCTGAGCTTTCCTCGGGGGAGATCTTATCTCCTATAGTCGAGGTTAAAGGTCTTTAATCTGCTCGTGTTAGGATGAGGTTCTCCTCCTGTTCCTAACACAGCAACTATCGACTGCTTCTTCCCTATCATCACATAGTTTTCGCACTCAGAAACAATATTATTTGTTGGGGGAGAATTTTACCGAGAGGAAGTTACTCGCAGCACATTTCCGTTTCAGGATCGCGGGGGAATTGCTCCTCCAGGTTCTCTCTGGCAGTAAGTCCCGAGCCAGATGTCCTCCTCTAGCTCATTATGGCCTTCTCAATTTGGAGCAAGCTCTTGGCTTCGTCGTTGGGAGATGATGAATCGTCGATGTACTAAGCTCCTCTCCGAAGTGACGTTGATGATGCTGTGAGGCGGCCGACCTTATCATTTTCGATTACGGCAGCGCCCTTGGCCGATCTTCTCTTGCTTCAGGCTGGTGTCAAGGAAATTTATCCAACCACCTCTTTCTGACGAGCTCCTCAATTTCATCTTGGAGCTGGATGCATTCATCGGTGTCGTGATTGTGGTCGCGATGGTAGAGGCAGTACTTGCTTCGATCATGCGTGTTTGGGGGAGACGTAGTCCTCCTGGCCTTGGCAGCTCTTTCTTAACCTCCGTGAGAATTCGAGTTCGAGGGGCGTTGAGGGGGCGTAGTCGCGGAACCTTCCGGGAGGAGGGCTTCTTTGCGCCCCTCTATCGGGGTTTCCTCGATGGCGAGCTCGAGAAGTTCGAGCCCACATGCTTTCGGAGGAAGTCCGTGAACGCGGCCGAACTTCATTCCATCCCTTTGGAAAATCTGTGGAAGAACTTCATGCCCCTTTGTCGAGGATTTCTTGGAGTCATACTCGAGAGGGAGTCCTCGCTTGCCCTAGGGCGATCGTGAGTGCGGTCAAACTTCATCTCACCTCCTGTGAAATCTTTGTAGGAGGCTTCCTTGGTAACATACTCGAGCGGAAGTTCGGTCTTACTTGCGCCGAACTTCATTCCGATGATGAGATTTGAAGGGAGAGTTCGGCCTTGCTTGCGCCGAACTTCATTCCAATGACGAGCTTCGAGGTGGAGTTTGGCCTCACTTGCGCCAAACTTCATTCTGCTTTTTCGTGAAAGCTTCCATCGGAGGACTTCATGCCTCTTTGTCGGGGCTTCCTCGATGATGAGCTTCGAGGTGGAGTTCGGCCTCGCTTGCACCAAACTTCATTCTATGGGAGAACTTCGTTCCGCCCTCGCTTGTGCCGAACTTTCTACTTCTTTTGTCCGGACTTCCTCAACGACGAGCTCGAGGGGGAGCTCGGCTTTTCTTGCACTGCCGAACTTCATTCCGCTTTCTCGTGAAAGCTTTCACAGGAGAATTTTCTGCTTCTTTTGTCCAGACTTTTCTGACGACGAGCTCGAGGGGGAGCTCGGCTTTCCTTGCGCTACCGAACTTCATTCCACTTTTCCGCGAAAGCTTCCGCGAGAGAACTTCCTACTTCTTTTGTTCGGACTTTCTTGACGACGAGCTTGAGGGGGGTTTGGCCTCGCTTGCACTGCCGAACTTCGTTTCTCTTTCTCGCAAAATCTCCCGTGGGAGAACTTCATGCCCCTTTGTCGGGGTCGGACTTTTCGACATTCCGATGGCGGGTTTTCTGGTAGGGTCACCATCGGGGGCTGCCGTATGGCCTGTAATGCCTCCGTGAGGCCACGGACCTATCGGACAAGCGGGAACTGCTTCACATCCATGGTGGGTACAGGTGGAACTTGAGCTGCCGGGGCTGAAGCAGGGACAGACGGATCCAAACAGGATTGGGCCGCGGAGGCCGTCGAGCGTCGAGTCGAAGCTCTCCTGGAAGCATCTTCTCTTCGGGAAAGAACTCCAGTGAGAAAGAAGAGGGATCTCTGGAGAGAGAGAAATCGTCACCGAGCACTCCTTTAAGAATAAGAAAACCTTAGAGGCTTGGGGTGCCCTTCCTCTAGTGCCAATCTGTTGACGCAGAATCTGATCATCGTCGGAGTCCGCTGGAGTGGAGGCCGATGAGATCACTGCCGGAGATCTGCAAAATAAAGTTCCGACTGGAGCCGACGGAGGGTGGCTCCGGTAGGACCCTCCGACGATCAAGTCAGCTCTGGCCAATAGGAACGGAGTGCTCGAAAATGAGTTTCGGAGCTTGGAGAGGAAGAAGAGAGCTTAGAGATCAGAGAGATTAGAGTTAGCATATCTGGAGGATCTTTTATAGGCGGAGCTTAGTTGATGGTGACGACCATACCGCTTGGCAGAGAGCCGTTGGGACCGCATAGAGTTCGGTACGGAGAGAAAGACGTCGTCAGGTGGATGATGACAGCTATACTGGTAGGTCGTGGACCGCATGGGGTTGGTTACGGAGAGAGTGGTGTCGCCAGTAGTGACGGCCATATCGTCCGATCTTGTTGCCTGTTGCAGACTGATGGCGATAGTTCATCCAGAGGAGTTCGGATTTGTAGGAGAGTTCGGCTGAAGGAAAAGCTCGGGAGGAGCTCGATCGTAGAGGAGTTTGACCGAGGGACGATCGCTGAGGAGTTCGGGCGCTGGGGGGTTCCATTAAAGCCCGGCCGCTTGGAGTTCAAGGAGCTCGACCGCTAAGCAGTTCGGCCGGCTGAACGAGCTCGGACGCTGGGAGTTCGAGGAGCTCGACCGCTAAGCAGTTCGGCCGGCTGAAGGGGTTCGGTCCTGACGCTGGGAGTCCGAAGGAGCTCGACAGCTAAGTAGTTCGGTCGGCTGGGGGTTCGGCTGAAGCCCGTCTGCTGAAGCTCTTCTACGGCTACTGGTTGCATTAGGCTGGGCATCGAACTAGACTTCGATGGGAGCGGGGTTTATCCCCAATACTTTGTATTGTTAGATTTGACAAGAAACTTTCATAGAATAATTTCAATTTCAATAATGTGACATGGCAAGTGGATCTTAATCAAGCATAGGTCAATATAATCCCCTACTTGTTTGATTTGATTAACATTTTACATAATGTTGTAAACTATATTGACAGATGCAATTTAACCCAAATTACTTTTCCCCCTTCCCTCCTCTCTCTCTTCTTGATCATCCCCTTCATTGCTCTCAGCGCTACTTCCTCTCCTATCATCCTTATTCTTTTTGTAGAATAGAGTACCAATCTATAGCCAGCGCCAAATTACGTCGCTCATGTTATTGGGTTAGTGAATTGGACAGCGTCGAGCATAACAAATCCCTAATAAGACTTGACCATCCTGACAGGTCCACATGGCAAATTAGGTCACGGACTTCGCAGGCCTCCATGCTACGGTGCCCCAGGACCACATCGCTTTAGAATGGAGAAAAATAACAATAAAATTGATAAATAATAACATTTATAAATAATTTAACCAAAAAAAATAACTAATAAATAAAGAAAAGGGAGACCGATCTGATGCTGGAGCAGGAGCGCCTGACTGGCCGACGCGGTCAGCGGAGGGCGGCCGAAGTAGCGGCAGGGCGGCGACGGTCGGGGCCGCGGCACTGACACCAACGGACTCTGGCGCCCATGGTCCCCCAACTCCCTCCTGGTGCCTGACCTTTTGCCCCTCTTCCTTTTTTTTTCCTCTCTCTCTCTCTCTCTTTTTGTTTCTTCGCTTTCATTCATTTAGCCCTTACCACCTTCTCCCTATCTCTTCTCTCCTCCGCTCAACCCATCCACCGTCTTTCTCTTGCCTCCACCAAAAATTAGAGCTTTTAGATCCTGACTTGGGTCGAGCTTTTGGATTTTTTTTTTGATAAGATATCGAGCTTTTCTTTGATAATTATTATTAAATAATATTTTTTGACTATAGTCGTATAGTCGGCAACTTAGCTCGATCTAGTCTTGCTGAGCTTAATAATTATTGGGGATAAACCCCATTTCTATCGAAGTCCAGTTCGATGCTCTGTCTAATGCAATCAGTAGTCGCGGAAGAGCTTTAACGGACGGATCTTAGCCGAACTCCTTCAACCGGCCGAACTCCTCAGTGGTCAAGCTTCTTCGGACTCTCAGCGGCTGGATCGAACCCCTTCAGCCAGCCAAACTCCTCAGTGGCTGAGCTCCTTCGAACCCCTTCAGCCGACCGAACTGCTTAGCGACCGAGCTCCTTGGACTCCCAGCGGTCGGACTTTAGCGAAACTCCTCAGCGGCCGAGCTTCAGTTGGACTCCCTCGAGAGCCGAACTCTCTCTGTGCCCTTCCAGCCAGACGCCTGCAAGAGCCAAACTCCCTCTAAGTTTTTTCTTCAGTCGGACTTCTTCGGGAGCTGGACTCGTCCCAGACATCCTTCGACCGAACTTCTTCAGGAGTCGGACTCCTCCCAGACACCCCCTTCGACCGACCGATCTCCTACCGAACTCCCCAGCGATCGAGCCTTAGCCGCGCACCTCCAGCCAGATGCCTACGGAAGCCAAACTCTTTCCGAGCTTCCTCTTCAGGAGTCCGAACTCCTCTGAAAAGGGTACACGTCAAAGTCCTTCAACCCTTTATTCAGCTCCGAGCGGCTCAGTATCAAGACAGCTGCAAGCATCACCATCAGTTCATCGCAAGCGACAGCGATCCGCTACCAGGCGGTGATGGCTATCACCATCAATCCGCTGCAAATGGTGCCTTCCCCTAGGACTGACTCCGTCGGACCTCGAGTGGCCCGCCAGCACACGGCTACAGCTGTCACCATCAAGCTCCGCCTATAAAAAGGATCCTCCAGATATGCTAACTCTAATCTCTGAACTTTAATTTCTAAGCTCTAAGCTCTCCTCTTCTTCTTTAAACTCTGTGGAACTCATTTTCGAGCACTCCATTTCTGTTGGTCAGAGCTGACTTGATCGTCGGAGGGTCCGGCTGGATCCACCCCACACCGACTTCGGATGGGACTTTATTTTGCAGGTCCCGACGGCGATCTCGTCCACCTCCGCTCCAGCTGATTCCGACGATGATTAGATTCTGCGTCAACAGATTGGCACTAAAAAAAGGGCCCCGAACCTCCGAGGTTCCCTCGTTCTTAAAGGAGTGCTCAACGATAATTTCTCTCTTCCCTCTCCATAGATCTCTCTTAGTTCTTTTTCGAAAAAAAAATGCCTCCTAGGAGAGCTTCGACTTAGAGATTGACGACCTCCGTGGCCCGATCCCATCCTGATTCGTCTGCTCCTATTTCAGCCCCAGTAGCTCAAATTTTACTAGTACCCATGGTAGATGTGGAGCAGTTCAACCTGCTTATCCTACAGGTCCGTGGCCTCATGGAAGCAATGCGGGCTATGCAACAGCCTCCGATGGTGACTCCATTAGGAAACCCACCATCCAGATGTCGAAAATCGACTCCAAGAAAGAGTACTCGGACCGACGTACCCACCTCTCCTTAGAAAGGAAAATAGAGAGTCGGGGATCCATGTTCGGATCATGGTTCTCCTTTGGAGGAGACCTTTCCTGTTCATAGCTGAAAGTCCCTCAAGATCTGCAACCAGGACGATGCCTTTGATCATAGATCGTGGGAGATGGACCGACGGATTGAAAAGCTCGGCCACGTCGCCTCGGCACATCATGCCGACATCCGCACCGATCCTCCTTTCTCCCTCTAGATTATGCAAGAGTCCATTCCATCGAACTTCGAGCTCCCTCAACTTGAAAGCTACGACGGAACTTCTGATTTGGTTGATCATCTAGAGGCCTTCCGTGCCATGATACTACTCTATGATGCTTCGAACGCCATACTGTGCCGAGCTTTCTCGTCTGCCTTAAAGGAGGCAGCGAGAAACTAGAACTTGGTATTGAAATCGGGTACGATCTTCTCTTTCGATCAGATGAGCCATCAGTTCGCGGCTCACTTCATCAGCAGCCGACGTCCGCGCCGAGGTTCGGATTTTCTTATGAACGTTAAGCAGAAGTAGGGAGAATCCATCCGGGCTTACGTCACCCGATTTAACGCCACGGTATTGGAGGTCCGGGACCTAAACCAGTCTGTTGTGATGGCTGCACTTAAGGGCGACCTTCGGAAGAATGACTTGCTATTCTCCTTAGAGAAGAAGTATCCAAAGGACTTCGCCGATCTATTGGCTCGGGCCAAAGGTTATGCCCGGGTTGAAGAGGCCTTCAGGGCCAAGGATGATGAAGGAAAGTCGAGTGAAGCTCAGTTGCATTCTCGGGCTCCCACTTGGGCCCGGGAGCGTGAAAGTCCCGATAAAGGGAAGCCCCTACAAAGATTTCACAAGACGTGGAATGAAGTTCGGCCACGCTCATAGCTGCCCCAGCACGAGCGAGGCCGAACTCCCCCTCGAGATCGCCATCCAGGAAGTCTCGACAAAGAGGCATGAAGTTCTCCCATCGAAGTTTCACAGGACGTGGAATGAAGTTCGGCCACGCTTACAACCACCCCAGTATAAGCAAGGCCGAACTCCCCCTCGAAGCCCGTCATCAGGGAAGCCTCTACAAAGATTTTACAGGAGGTGGAATGAAGTTCGGCCACGCTCACAACCACCCCAACGCAAGCGAGGCTGAACTCCCCTCGGGCTCACCATCAAGGAAGCCCGACAAAGGGGCGTGAAGTTCTCCTGTGGAAGATTTCACAGGAAGTTCGGCCGTGCTCACGACCTCCCCAGCGCAAGCAAGGTCCGAACTTTTTGAGCTCGCCACCAGGAAAGCCCTGATAGAAGGGCACGAAGAAGTCCTCCTTCCAGAAGGTTCCGCGACTATGCCCCCCCCTCAACGCTCCTCGAACTCAAATTCTCATGGAAGTTAAGGACCAGCTGCCAAGACCAGTGCCAAACAAGCGTAATCGAAGCAAGTACTGCCTCTACCATCACGACCATAGCCATGACACTGAGGAATGCATCCAACTCCAAGACGAAATTGAGGAGCTCGTCAGAAAGGGGCGGCTAGATAAATTTCTTTAATGCCAGCCTGAAGCAGGAGAAGATCGACCAAGGGTGCTGTCATAACCAGAAACGACAAGGTCGGCCACCTCACGGCATTATCAACATTATCCCGGGGAGGAGCTTGGCACATCGATGATTCATCATCTTCCAGCGTCAAAGCCAAGAGAAGCCTGATCTAAATTGAGAAGGCCAGCATTAGATAGAGGAGGTCGTGAAGGCCAGCATGAGATAGAGGAGGTCGTCCGGCCTGGGCCTTGCTGCCCAAGGAAACCCGGAGGAACAACGCCCCCACGACCCTGAAATAGGGATGTGCTGCCAGTAACTTCTCCTCGATAAAATTCTTTCCATTCAATAACATTATTTCTGAGTGCAAAAACTATGTGATGATAGCAAAGAAACGAGCGAAAGTGGCCCATTAGGAATAGGAGGGAAACCTCATCTTAACGCGAGCAAAGTCGAAGGCCTCGTTCACCTTAGATGAGATAGGAGGAGAGATGCGGACGACGGTCCGAATGTACCCCTACAGTCCGTTAGAAATAGGAGGAGGAACCTCATCCTAATGCGAGGAAAGTCGAAGGCCTCGTTCATCTTAGATGAGACAGGAGGAGAGGCACGGACGATGGTCCGTATGTGCTCCCACAGTCCGTTAGGAATAGGAGGAGAACCTCATCCTAACGCGAGCAAAGTCGAAGACCTCGTTCACCTTAGACGAGATGGGAGGAGAGGCATGGACAATGGTTTGTATGTGCCCCATAATCCATTAGGAACAGGAGGAGGAACCTCGTCCTAATATGAGCAAAGTTGAAGGCCTCGTTCACCTTAGACGTGATGAAGGGAGACGGACGACGGTCTGAATGTGCCCCCATAGCCCGTTAGGAACAGGAGGAAGAACCTCGTCCTAACACGAGCAAAGTCGAAGGCCTCGTTCACCTTAGATGAGATGGGGGGTGAGGCGTGGATGACAATTTGTACGTGCCCCCATAGTCCGTTAGGAACAGAAGGAGAATCTTATCCTAACACAAGCAAAGTTAAAGGCCTCGTTCACTTTAGACGAGATGAAAAGAGACGGACGACGGTCCGAATCTGTCCCCACAGTCCGTTAGGAATAGAAGGAGAACCTCATCGTAATGCGAGCAAAGCCAAAGGCCTCGTTCACCCTAGACGAGATGGGGGAAGAGGCACGGACAACGGTCCGAAGATGCCCCCATAGCCCGTTAGGAATAGGAGGAGAACCTCGTCATAACGTGAGCAAAGTCAAAGGCCTTGTTCATCCTAGACGAGACAGGAGAAGAGGCACGGATGACGGTCCAAAGGTGCCCCCACAGTCCATTAGGAGCAGAAGGAGAACCTCATCCTAACGCGAGCAAAGTCCAAGTCTGAGCTTCGAAGTCTATAGAAAATAGGATCTCCATCAACCTCGGTAGAAGATAAGATCTTCCTCGAGTGTCTACATCAATCTCGATCACAGGAAACATGATCTCCCCCGAGGATCCGACAACCTCGGCCCAAGCGATTGGAACAACCTCGGTCAGAGATGAGATCTATCTCGAGCAACCGAGACAACCTCGATTGGAGATGAGATCGGAGACAATCTCGATTGAAGATAAGATCAGAGACAACCTCGACCACGGAAGATAAGATCTACCCTGAGGGTCCGCGGCAACCTCGGCCCGAGCGACTGAGACAACCTTGGCCAGAGATAAGGTCCATGATAACCTCGGCCAGAGCGGTCGAGATAACCTCTGCCAGAGATAAGATCTCTCCCAAGCATCTGAGCTAATCTTGATCAGAAATAAGATCAGAGACAATCTCTATCGGAGATGAGATCTCTTCCGAGCGATTAAGACAATCTCGGCCAGAGACAAGATTGGAGACAACTTCGATCAGAGATGAGATCTCTCCTGAGCGATCGCGTCAACCCTGACTGCAGATCAGATCTCTTCCGAGCATCCGTATCAACCTCAATAGGAGATGAGATCTCCTCCGGACTTTAATTTCAGCACCAACTTCGTCTGAAGATGAGATCTCCCCCCGAGCTTCGATCTGAACCAGCATAGAGCCTGGAAGATAACTTCGGCAGTCATCTTTTCTGCACTCCCTTCCTTTGAGTTTTAAACTCGAAAGTGGAGAAACTATTATTGGGGATAAACCTCGCTCCTGCCGAAGTCCAGTTCGATGCTCTGCCTAATGCAATCAGTAGCCGCGAAAGAGCTTCAACGGATGGGTCTTAGCCAAACTCCTTCAGCTGATCGAACTCCTCAGCGGTCGAGCTCCTTCGGACTCTCAGCGATGGAACCAAACCCCTTCAGCCAGTCGAACTTCTCAACGGTCGAGCTCCTTCGAACCCCTTCAGCCGACCGAACTACTTAGCGGTCGAGCTTCTTGGACTTTCAGCAATCAGGCTTTAGCGAAACTCCTCAGCGATCGAGCTTCAGTCAGACTCCTGTGAGAGCCAAACTCTCTCCGCGCCATTCTAGCCAGATGCCTGCAAGAACCGAACTCCCTCCAAGCTTTCCCTTCGATCAGACTTCTTCAAAAGCTGGACTCATCCCAGACATCCTTCGACCGATCTTCTTCAAGAGGTGGACTCCTCTCAGACATCCCCTTCGGTCGGCCGAGCTCCTACCGAACTCTCCAGCAACCGAGCCTTAGCCGCGCACCTCCAGCCAGATGCCTACGGGAGCCAAACTCCTTCCGGGCGTCCTCTTCAGGAGTTCGAACTCCTCCGAAATGGGTACATGTCAAAGTCCTTCAACCCTTCATTCGGCTCCGAGTGGCTTAATATCAAGACAGCTACAGCCATTACCATCAGTCCGCCGTAAGCGACAGTGACCCGCTATCAAGCGGCGATGGCTGTCATCATCAACCCACTGCAGACTGCGCCTTCCCTTGGGACTGACTCTGCCGGACCTCGAGCGGCTCGTCAGCACGCGGCTACAGCTGAACTTTGATCTCTAAGCTCTAAGCTCTTCTCTTCTTCTCTAAACTCTATGGAACTCATTCCTGAGCACTTCATTCCTGTTGGCCAGAGCTGACTTGATCATCGGAGGGTCCTGCCGGAGCCACCCCCCACCGACTCCGAATGAAACTTTATTTTGCAGGTCCCGACGGTGACCTCGTCCACCTTCGCTCCAGCTGATTTTGGCGACGACTAGATTCTGCATTAACAATAATTACTTGAGCTTTGCACTTCGAGCCAGACCTCGGAGATGACATGGATCGTCTTTCCTATCCTACGTGCATATGATCTTGCTAAACATGTCCTTAAGCACTAAACCTAAAGTATATAGAACCAAAAAAATCTAAATAACATCTTGGCCATCCGCCATTGGATCCAAATAAAATTATAGGAGGATGGGGGAGGAAACAAGGAACAAAGAGGCCTAGAGCAATGCAAGCGTGAGGTAGCAAAGAGGTGGAGACTGAACCATCAATGGTAGGCACTAGTGGTGGTCATTGGATGGGGAGGAGGGGATCGAGAGATTGGGATATGGTGGGCTTGTATGGTGAGGGAGAGATAGTGATTGATAGCATCAATAGTTGCATTGTAGTGGGAAAAGAAAAGGAAGAGGCATTAAATGGGAAAGGAGGAAGAGGAGGAGGGGGTGGCTATGACAGCAACAATAGGAGAAGTAAAAGAAAGGGGCAACTTTAGAGTTATTAATAAGGATGGATATCTAAATATTTTATTCATCTAGGATCACATGGAACCATTTTAATCAAAATTAAATGGAGGTTTTGGTTTTGATGAATTCTTCGATGTGAACTCAATTCAAAATCAAATCCAAAACCAAACATACTCGATGTTGGTGCAAAATCTGATCGACGTCGGATCGAGCTGGAGTTGAGGAAGAAAAGATCGCTATCGGTGATCTACAAAATAAAGTACCATCCAGAGTCGATGGTGGTGGCTTCGACAGAACTCTCCGACGATCAAGTCAGCTCTTCTGGCCAATAAGAATGAAGTGCTCAGACAAAAATTCAGCAGAATTTTGGGAAGAAGAATAAAGCTTAGAAAAAATATATCTGGGGGATCCTTTTATAAATGGAGCCCAAAACAAACTGATAGTGACAGCCATAGCCGTCTAGTAGCTGACCGCTCAGGGCCATGTAGGATTTGCTATGGAGAAGAACGTCGCCTGTAGCAGACTGATAGTGACCGCCATAGCCGTTTGATAGTTGGTTGCTTGGAACCGCATGAAATTTATTATGAAGAAGAAAGTCACCTGCAACAGACTGATAGTGACAGCCATAGCCATTCGATACTGAGCCACTCGAAGTCATGTGAAGGGATGAAGAGCTTTGACGTATGTCAATTCTAAAAGAGTTAGGACTTCTAAAGAAAATATGGCTAGAGAGGATCATCTGAAAGGAATGCTATTTAAAATCTGAAAGTAATCTACTGAAGAAATTCAGATGGAGTTCGACTGATGGAGAAGTTCGGCTGAAGAAGTTTGACTGGTGGAGAAGTTAGGCTGAAAGAGAGGTCTGGAAGGAGTTTGGCTCTTAAAAAAATTAGGCTGAAAAAAAGTTTGAAAGAAGTTGGGCTTCTAGAGGAATCCGACTGAAGAAAAAGTCTGGAGAAAGTTTGGCTTCTAGAGGAATCTGATTAAAGAAGAAGTTTAGAGAAAGTTTGGCTCTTGGAGAAATTCGATTGAAGGAGAAATTCGAAAGAAGTTGAGCTCCTGAAGGAATCTGACTGAAGAAGAAGTCCGAAAGGAGTTTGGCTCCTGAAGGAATTCGATTAAAGGAGAAATTCAGAAAGAGTTGGGCTTTTGAACGAATTCGATTGAAGGAGAAGTCCGAAAGAAGTTTGGCTCATGGAGAAATTTGATTGAAGGAGAAGTTCGGAAGGAGTTAGGCTTTTAAAGGAATCCGACTGAAGAAGAAGTCTAAAAGAAGTTTGACTTCTGGAGGAATCCGATTGAAGAAGAAGTTCGGAAGGAGTTGAGCTTCTGAAGAAATTCGACTGAAGAAGTCTGAAAGGAGTTCGACTTTTGAAAAAATTTGACTGAAGGAGAAACTCAGAAAGAGTTCGACCATTAGAGGAGTTCAGCCACTGAAGGAGTTTGACTGGGGTTCAGCCACTAGAAAAATTTGATTGGGATTCGACTGCTGGAGGAGTTCGGCTAAGATTCGATCGTTGAGGAGTTTGACTGGGGTCCAATCGTTGGAGGAGAATTTTCGATCGAAGCTCTTCCGTGATTACTAGTTGCATTAGGCTAAGCATCATACTGAACTTCGGTGGGAGTGGAGTTTATCCCCAATAATAGTCCCCTCACTTTCGAGTTCAAAATCTGAAGGAAGAAAGTATAAAAAAGATGACTGTCGAAATTCTTTTCCGAGCTCTGCACCCATTCAGTTGAAGCTCGAGGGAGATCTTTTCTCCAACCGAGATTAAAGAAGATCTTTTCTCCAGTCGAGGTTGAAAGAGATCTTATATTCTATTGACGTTGAAGCTCGCAAAAGTTCGGGGGAGATCTTATCTCCAGCCAAGATTGAAGGAGATCTTATCTTCTATTAATGTTGGAGTTGAACTTGATGCTAGAAAAGATCTTATGTCCAGTCGAGGTTGAAGAAGATCTTATCTTTTGTTGACGTTGACATTGAAGTTGAAGCTCAGGGAGATCTTATCTCCAGTCGAGGTTAAAGAAGATCTTATCTTCTATTGACGTTAAAGTTGAAGTTCGGAGGAGATCTTATCTCCAGTCAAGGTTGAAAAAGATCTTATCTTCTATTGACGTTGACGTTGAAGTTGAAGCTCGAAAAAGATCTTATCTCCAGCCGAGATTAAAGGAGATCTTATCTCCTATTAAGATTGATATTGAAGCTTGGGGGAGATCTTATCTCCAGTCGAGGTTGAAGGATATCTTATCTCCTATTGACGTTAAAATTGAAGCTCGAAAAGAATCTTATCTCCAATCGAGGTTAAAGAAGATCTTATCTCTTATTGATGTTAGAGTTGAAGTTGACGCTCGGAAAGATCTTATCTCCAATCGAGGTTGAAGAAGATCTTATCTCCTGTTGACATTAAAGCTGAAGCTCGAGGGAGATCTTATCTCCAATCGAGGTTGAAAAAAATCTATATCTTCTATTGACGTTGACGTTAAAGTTGAAGCTCGAGAAAGATCTTATCTCTAGTCGAAGTTGAAGGAGATCTTATCTCCTGTTGACGTTGAAGTTTAAAGCTTGTGGGAGATCTTATCTCCAGTCGAGGTTGAAGAAGATCTTATCTCCTGTTGATGTTGAAGTTGAAGCTCGGAGGAGATCTTATCTCCAATCGAGGTTGAAGGAGATCTTATCACCTATTGAGATTGATGTTAAAGCTTGAAAAAAATCTTATCTCCAAATCGAGGTTGAAGGAGATCTTATCTTCTGTTGAGGTTAAAATTGAAGTTCGGGAGAGATCTTATCTCCAGCCGAGGTTGAAGGGAGATCTTATCTTCTGTTGACGTTGGAGTTGAAGTTGATGCTCGAAAAGATCTTATCTCCAATCGAGGTTGAAGGAGATCTTATCTCCTGTTGAATTGACGTTGAAGTTAAAGCTCGAAAAAGATTTTATCTCCAGTCGAGATTGAAGAAGATTTCATCTTCTGTTGAAGGGTTAGAGCTCAGAAGAGATCTTATCTTTAGTCGAGGTTGAAGAAGATCTTATCTTCTATTGACGTTGACATTGAAGCTCAGAGGAGATCTTATCTCCAATCGAGTCGGAGCCTCTCTTCTCACCTCGTCTAAAATGAACGAGGCCTTCAACTTTACTTACATTAGGACGAGATTATCCTCCTATTTCTAACGGACTGTAGGGACACATAAGGGCCATTGTCAGGGCCTCTCCCCCCATCTCGTCTAAAATGAATGAGGCCTTCAACTTTGCTCACGTTAGGATGAGGTTCTCCTCCTATTTTTAATGGATTGTAAAGGCACATAAGGGCCATTGTCAGGGCCTCTTCCCTCATCTCGTCTAAAATGAATGAAGTCTTCGACTTTGCTCATGTTAGGACGAGATTCTCCTCTTATTTCTAACGGACTGTAGGGATGCATAAGGACCATTGTCAGGACCTCTTCCCTCATCTCGTCTAAAATGAACAAGGCCTTCAACTTTGCTCACGTTAGGATGAGGTTCTCCTCCTATTCCTAACGGGCTGTAGGGGCATGTAAAGGCAGTTGTCAGGGCCTCTCCCCTCATCTCGTTTAAAATGAACGAGACCATCAACTTTGCTCATATTAGGATGAGGTTCTCCTTCTGTTCCTAACGAACTGTAGGGGCACATAAGGGCTGTTGTCAGGGCCTCTCCTCTCATCTCGTCTAAAATGAACGAGACCTTCGACTTGCTCATATAAAGATAATATTCTCCATTTGTTCCTAACATGGCCACTATTGATTGCTTCTTTCCTATCATCACATAGTTTTTACATCAAAAAATCATAATATCGAAACAAAAAAGTTTTATTGATAAAAAATTACTGATAGTACATCCTCAAAAATTTGAAGATCGTAGGAGCGTTATTCCACCGAGCTCCTTCAGACGATAAGTTTCGGGCCGAACGACCTCCTCTATGTCATACGGGCCTTTCCAATTTAGGACAAGCTTTTTCTAGCTCTGAGGCTGAGAGATGACGGCTTATCGAAGCACTAAGTCTCTCAGAGATAGTGTTGATGATGCTGAAAGGCGATCGATCTCCTTGTTGTTCCTTCCTTCTTGGTGGTTCTGACTGCGGTAGTGCCCTCAGTCGATCTTCACTTGCTTCAGATCGACATCTGAGAAATCGATCCAGTTGGCCTCTCTTGATGAGCTTCTCGATCTCGTCTTGAAGCTGAATGTATTTTTCAGTATCGTGGCCATGATCACAATGGTAGAGATAATATTTACTAGGATTATGCTTATCGGGATGAGTGCGTATCCTTTCAGGCCTTGGCAGTTGCTCCTTGATCTCCATTAATACTTGCATTTTTGGAGCATTAATGGGGCGTAGTTGTGGAACCTTCTGAGGGGAGAACTTCTTTGCGTCCTTTCGTCGGAACTTCTTTGACGACGAGCTCGAGGAGGAGTTTGGACTCGCTTGCGCTCGGAGGGAGTCCGTAAGCATAGCCAAACTTCATTCGATCCTTCATTAACTGTAGGTTTACTAGACTCGCTCGCCTACCGCTCTCCTGCGGCTTTCTAATCTTTCAATTTGAAGGCTTTTTTCGCTCGAGCATATCCTTCAGCCCGAGCTAGCAGATCAGCAAAGTCTCTGGGGTACTTCTCCAGAGAGAGCAGTAAATCATTCTTTTGAAGGCCATCCTTGAGTACGGCCATTACAACAGACTGATCCAGATTCCGAACTTTCAATGCAGTAGCATTAAATCGGATGATATAAGCCCAGATAGATTCTTTCTCCTTCTGCTTGATATTAATCAGGGAATTCGAACCTTGGCACGGACGTCGGCTGCTAATAAAATGAGCCATAAACTGATGACTCATCTAGTCAAAAAAGAAGATCATATCTGACTTCAACGTTAAGTACCAATTTCTTGCTGCTCCCTTTAAGATAGACAAAAATGCTCGACATAAGATGGCATCTAGTGCACCATATAGTAGCATCATGGTTCGGAAGGCCTCCAGATGATCAACCGAATCAGAGGTTCTATCGTAGCTTTCAAATTGGAAGAGCTTGAAGTTCGGTGGAATAAACTCTTGCATAATTCGAAAAAAAAAAGGAGGATCGGTATAGACATCGTCATGGCGAGCTGGGGCAATGTGGTAGAGTTTCTCAATCCATCAGTCCATCTTCCATAGTTTTCGATCGAGGACGTTGTCTCGATCATAGATCTTGGAAGGCTTCTGACTGTAGATGGGAAGGATCTCTTTTGGAGAAGAATCATGATCCAAACAAGGATCCTCTGCTCTCTGTTTTTTCTTCGTAGGGATAATGGGTATGCTAGCCCAAGTGTCCTTCCTTGGGATCGATTTCTGACATTTCAATGATGGGTTTTCTGATAAAATTACCATCGGAGGCTGTCGCATGGCCTGCACCACCTTGGTGAGGCCCTGAACCACTGCATCAGTAGGTTAGACTACTCTGAATCTACCATGACTATCGATGGAGGAGGAGGTTGAAGCACCAATGCTGGAGCCGAAATGGATGAATCTGGCTCGGATCTGATGGCAAAAGTGGTAGATCTTCATGTAGTTACCTTCTTTGAAGATATTTCTTGAGATTGAGGAAGAGGATGGAGATGGATCTTAAAGAAGAAGATCCACGGGATCGGTTGAGCACTCCTTTAAGAATAAAGATATCTCAGGAATAGAGGGTCCTTCCTCTAGCACCAATCCTGTTGGTGCAGAATCTGATCGACGTCGGATCGAACTAGAGTCGAGGAAGAAGAGGTCACCATCGGTGATCTGCAAAATAAAGTTCCATCCAGAGTCGGTGGTGGTGGCTCTGGCAAGATCCTCCGACAATCAAGTCAGCTCTTCTGGCAATAGGAATGGAGTGCTCAAACAAGAATTCAGCAAGGTTTTGGAAAGGAGAAGAGAGCTTAGAGAAAATGTATCTGAGAGATCTTTTTTATAAATGGAGCTCATAGCAAACTGATAGTGATAGTCATATCCATCTAGTAGCTAGCTGCTCGAAGCTGCGTAGGATTTGCCACGGAGAGGGACGTCGCCTATAGTAGATGGATGGTGACAGTCGTAGCCATCCGATAGCTGATCGCTCGAGGCCGCATGGAGTTTGTTACGGAAAGGGACACCGCTTGCAGTAGATTGATAGTGACAGCCATAGTCATCTGGTACTGAGCCACTCGAAGCCATGTGGAGGGATGAAGAGCTTTGACGTATGTCAATTCTAGAGGAGTTTGGACTCCTAAAGGAAATATGGCTAGAGAAGATCATCCGGAAGGAATATTACTTAAAATCTGAAAGTAATCCTTTGGAGGAATCTGGATTTAGTTCGACTAATGGAGAAGTCTAGAAGGAGTTCGACTGATGGAGAAGTTCGACTGAAGAAGTTCGACTGACGAAGAAGTTTGACTGAAGGAGAGGTTCAAAAGGAGTTCGACTTCTGGAGGAATTTGACTGAAGAAGAGGTCCAGAAGGAGTTCGGCTCTTAAAAAAATTCGACTGAAGGAGAAGTCCAAAAGGAGTTTAGCTCTTGGAGAAATCTGATTGAAGAAGAAGTTCAGAAGAAGTTGGGCTCCTGAAGGAATTCGATTGAAGAAGAAGTTTGGAGGAGATTCGGCTCTTGAAAGAATTCGATTGAAGGAGAAGTCCAATAGAGTTGGGCTCCTGGAGGAATCCGACTGAAGGGGAAGTCTGAAAGAAGTTCGACTCCTGGAGGAATCCGATTGAAGAAGAAGTTTGAAAGGAGTTTGGCTTCTAGAGGAATCCGAGTGAAGGAGAAGTCCAGAAGGAGTTGGGCTCCTGAAGGAATCCGACTAAAGGAGAAGTCCGAAAGGAGTTCGGCTCCTAGGAGAATCTAATTGAAGGAGAAGTTCGGAAGGAGTTGGGCTCCTAGAGGAATCCAACTGAAGGAGAAGTTCGAAAAGAGTTCGGCTCCTGAAGGTATCCGATTGAAGAAGAAGTTCAAAAGGAGTTGGGCTCCTGGAGGAATCTGACTGAAGAAAAAGTCTGAAAGAAGTTTGGCTCCTGGAGGAATTTGACTGAAGGAGAAATTCGAAAGGAGTTTGACTGCTGGAAGAGTTCGGCTGCTGGAGGAGTTCGGCTGTTGGAAGAGTTCGGCTAGGATTCTGCCGCTGGAGGAGTTCGACTGAGGTTCGACCGCTGAAAGAGTTCGGCTAAGGTTTTACTGCTAAGAAGTTCAGCCGGCTGAAGGAGTTCGGCTAAGGTTCGACCGTTGGAGGAGTTCGATTGGGATCCGACCGTTGAAGAAAAATTCTCGATCGAAGCACTTTCATGATTACTAGTTGTATTAGGCTAAGCATCATACTGAACTTTGATAGAAGTAAAATTTATTCCTAATATCTGATAATTAATATTATTAATACCTTTTATATTTATATAGATTCAAATTAGAAATTCTTTGAGATAACTACGAAGATGATTCTTATGTTGACGTTCTAATGTATAAAATATTTTATAATATTAAAAATATTATAGATTTTAAAAATAATTATAAAATATATTATAAATTATTTTATTAATGGAGCTTTTTTTTGTGTGTTTTTTTATGCTTTTCTTAGGCATAACATGTTTGTAGATCCACGGAAGCAACATAGAGTATTTATTGGATTGTTCACTAAAATTTTCATATATTAAAAAATTTATCATTATATTTTAATTAATGTAGTTGGATTTGTTTATAACTTATATTATTATATTTGTTGAATGATTTTTTATATTTGTTCTGGATTACTGAGTTTGTTTGATACTGGTGTTATCAATTTTGGATATATTTATTAGTTGAGTTGATTGAATTATATTATAAAAATTATGGATAATGTATATGAAAATTTTGATATGAATGGAAAAAAAGGGTTTTTAATTTTTTAATTTTGGTTATGTATTTTATTTGGATGATAGTTATAATTTTTTTATTTTAAAACCTATTTAATTTCGATTTTGACTTTGAGAAGTAGTGATGGATTTAGAGTTTGGCTTCATTTTTTTTCCAGTAACCATATTGAACCACCCCATCAAAATTCTTAGATGACTATGAGTGATGAATAGAAAAAAAATAAAAATAATATCATAATAGAGAAGATAAAAGAAGCAACCGATCCTTTCTTTCTATTCTTCAAGTCCAACTTCTAAACAAAATGAGGGATTGACCACCACCAGCCCTATCCTCCTCAATCGGTAAGATGAATGCACCGCTTGTTATAAGAGTAGTTGGAGGTCTTTTTACAATAATAAAATTATTTTATTATAGTTTAGATATCATAAATGGATATTTTATTTTTATTTGATAATTTTTTATAATATTATATAATATTTTGATATTAAATTTTATTTTTTAAATAAATAAATGTTGTTTGTACAGTGTATATATATATATATATATATATAAAAGGAGAGCTCAAATGAATATTGTGAGTTGTTTTCCTTAAAAAAAAGAAGGAAAAACCCGAATAATTGAATGGACTTGCAGCATGTTCTCTTTTATATAAATAAAAGGTTGCATGCCCATTTTCCCGTTTCTCAAATTTCATACGTTAGCTTAAAAGAAATAAAACAATAACAATTCGCTATATATATATATATATATATATATTCTCTACCCTGTTCTTTATCTAGCATGGGCCTTATATAATGTAATTTTCAAGAAGAAAACACCAATTAACCCACTCCTGTCTGTCGGAGGGATTTTTTTTTTATAAAAAAAAATACGTCCAATGTTTGATTATTTGTAAATCAGGCACGGCCCATCTATACCTGAAGAGTAAAGCAAAGCGTGTTTAATTAATTTCACGGAAGGAAATTCTCCCTCACACGTGACAGTGACTCGTGGCAAACCATTCCCAACATAACCGGGCGGCACTCGGGACCACTCGACCGTTGGGCAGAGGGATTCAGCATCCGTTGGTGATTTAAAATATAAAATCCTTTTTTATCTAAAAAAAAAAGGATAAAATCCTGGAGATACTCCTCTTTAACAATCCCAACGCCACACCCTTCTAATAAGCACACGGGCCCCACCACCCCAGTATTTCTCAAAACGTTTTAAAGTATACCGGTTGGTCTGGTTTTGCGGTAACCTTCTGAAAATAAGCTTTTTTTTTTTTTTTTTTTGGTAGCTGAAAATAAGCGTTGCGGGGCCTGACTCGAAGAAGAAACTTATCAACGTCCTCTTTACCCGTTCACAGCTGCAAGGCTTTTGCTGAGACGTAACTGCAGTTTAAATGGACTCCTTTGCGAGGAGTCCTGCCATGCAACTTTTGCACTCCAGGGTACGGTATGGCCATGGATAGCTCACATATCATCTATCTCGAACGCGTGTAGTTTTTGTTTTGTTTTTTATTTTTTCGAACTTCCCAACCCATCATGTATGGCACTAAAAAGAATATGGACATTTATGGGATGATTGGGAGTCACTGAAGATAGATGATATGGCTTTGCGATGCGATTTTATGGTACAAAAAATGCATCACAGAGGATCCAAACTTTTTTTAAGCTTATGTAGATGCCAATATGTAGATTGCTTAGCATTTTTTAGATATCAAGCAGCTAAAAGAATCACGTTCTACCTTATTTGTGATGGTGAATATTTACTAACTAATTAGAATGATGCAGTGCCGGCAATGCTCTTCGCTACTCTTGGTCACATTGCGTGGTATGGACGAGGCCTAAACTTTGTAAGTGCTATGCAAGGGATTCGGATGAATGTATAAACAATTTGGGACTTGATTCATTTTTAGATTCATTTTAATTTGCTGGATTTTGGGGCTGGATAAGATATTCTTTGGCACATCATATTAAAGATTAATATCCATTTCATTTATCATCCAGCAATTAAACTAGGAAGTAATCAATTTTAAGAATAATACTAGATTAGATTTTAAGTCGAGGCTAATTTTGCATTACATTTGTGGACATCCAAACTTGCAGTTGGTGAGAGATTGAACACACTCATGGCCAAGCGACCGACTCAGAGTTAAATTTCTTTGGTCCTTGGAGCTAATTTGACGCACAATAGATTGTGGAACAAGTGGAGAGACATTTTACTATTTGGAATGGAATCCCTACCAAAATATTAAAAAAAAATTATATAGAATAGCGGGTATAAATAGGTTATATCATTCTATTTTCAATATTCGTCCATTTAATGAAACGGATTTGTGATGTGGGATAAGTTTGCATCTATTCCCTACAACTAATATTTTATCCGTATCTACTTCATAAATATATAAAAATACAAAAAATATTTTTATTTTTAATAAAAAATAAAATATCTCAAAATCCAATGCATATTTAATATATCTTATTTACTCTACTTATACTACGTATTTACTGTTTAATTAAGTAAAAAACTTGTTGGGGATAAATCTCGCTCCTGCCGAAGTCCAGTTCGATGCGCAGCCTAACAAAATCGGTAGCCACGGAGGAGCTCCGGCGAACAGGCCTTAATCAAACTCCCCCAGCGGCCAAGCTCCTCAGCGACCGAGCTCCTTCCGACTTCCAACGGTCAGGCCTTAGCCGAACTTCTTCAGCCGACCGAACTCCTCAGCGGTCGAGCTCCTTCCGAACTCTCGAGCGGCCGAGCCTTAGCCGCATTTCTTCAATCAGATGCCTACGAGAGTCAAACTTTCTCCACACTTCTTCGGCTGAACTCCTAGAGGAGCCGAACTCCTTCCGAGCTTTCCTTCGATCGAACTCCTCTACGAGTCCAAACTCCTCTGGATGAACTGTCGCCATCAGTCTGCCACAGGCGATGAGATCGGACGACATGGCCACCACTACTAGCCACACTACTCTTTCCATAACCAGCCTCATGCGGCCCATGACCTGCCAGTATGGCTGTCACTATCCGTCGGACGACGCCTTCTTCTCCGTACCGAACTCCATGCGGCCCTCGAGCGATCCGCGAGTAGGCAGTATGGCAGTCACCATCAATCAAGCTCCGCTTATAAAAAGGATCCTCCAGATATGCTAACTCGGATCTCTAATTTCTCAGCTTTAAACTCTAAGCTCTGCGGAACTCATTCCCGAGTACTCCATTCCTTTTGGCCAAAGCTGACTTGATCGTCGGAGGGTCCTGCCGGAGCAACCCCCCACCGACTTCGGATGGGACTTTATTTTGTAGGTCTCTGATGGTGATCTCGTCCACCTCCACTCCAGTGGATTTCGGTGATGACCAGTTTTTGCACCAACAAATTGGCGCTAGAAGGAGGGGCACGAACCTCCAAGGTTCCCTCATTCTTAAAGGAGTGCTCGGCGATGATTTCTCTCTTTCCTCTCCGGAGATCTCTCTCCTTTCTCTCCAGAGTTATTTTTCAAGAGAAAATGCCTTCCAGGAGAGCTTCGACTCGACGATCGACGGCCTCCGCGGTCCGATCCCGTTTAGATCCATCTACTCCTACTTCAACCCCAGCAGCTCAGGTTCCATCTGTACCTACGGTAGATGTGGAGCAGTTCAACTGGCTTGTCCAGCAAGTCCACGACCTCACCGAGGTGATGCAGGCCATACAGCAGCCTCCGATGGTAACTCCATCAGAAAACCCACCATCGGGATGTCGGAAACCGGCCCTAAGGAAGAGTACCTGCGCCAACGTACCCATCACCCTTGAGAAGAGAAAACAGAGAGTCGAAGATCCGTGTTCGAATCATGATTCTCCTTTGGGGGAGACCTTCCCCATTTGTAGTCGGAAGCCTCCCAAAATCTGCAATTGAAAAGATGCCCTCGATCACAGACTACGGAAGATGGACCGACGAATTGAAGAGCTCGGCCACGTCGCCCCGGCTTATCATGCCGACGTCCACATCGATCCTCCTTTCTTCCTCTGAATTATGCAAGAGTCCTTCCCGCCGAACTTTGAGCTTCCTCAATTCGAAAGCTACGATGAAACTTTTGATCCAGTTGATCATCTAGAGGCCTTCCGGATCATGATGCTACTCCACGGTGCTTCAGACGCCATACTGTGCCGAGACTTCCCATCTACCTTAAAGGGAGCAGCGAGAAATTAGTACTCAACGTTGAAGTCGGATACGATCTTCTCTTTCGATCAGATGAGCTGTCAGTTCATGGCTCACTTCATCAGCAGCCGACGTCTGCGCCGAGGTTTGGATTCCCTGATGAACGTTAAGTAGAATTAGGGAGAATCCATCCAGGCTTACGTCACCCAGTTTAACGTCGTGGCATTGGAGGTCCAGGACCTGGACCAGTCTATTGAGATGGTCACACTCAAGGGCAGCCTTCGGAAGAATGACTTGTTATTCTTCCTGAAAAAAAAGTATCCCAGGGACTTCGTCAATCTGCTGGCTCGGGCCGAGGGATATGTCCGTGCGGAAGAAGCTTTCAAGTTGAAGGACGAAGAAGCCTTAAGAGAGTAGTGGGCAGACAAATATAACAGATCCACCGTCGATGGAGAGCCAAGCGAAGTTCGGCCACGCTCATGGACTCCCTTCAGGCGCAGGCAAGCCCGAACTTCTCGAGCTCACCACCAAGGAAGCCCCGACAGAAGGGCGCAAAGAAGTCCTCCTTCCAAAAGGTTCCGCGACTACGCCCCCCTCAACGCTCCTCAAACTCAAATTCTCATGAAAGTTAAGAACCAGCTACCAAAATCAGAAGGACTACGATCTCCCCCAAATAAATACGATCGAAGCAGGTACTGCCTCTACCATGGCGACCACGGCCATGACACTGAGGAATGCATTCAGCTCCGAGACGAAATTGAGGAGCTCGTTAGAAAGGAGCAGTTGGATAAATTCCTTCGACGCCAGCCTGAAGCAGGAGAAGATCAGCCAAGGACGCTGCCATAGTCAGAAACGGTAAGAAGCTCGGCCGCATAAATGGAGGTCGGCCGCCTCACGGCATCATCAACATTACCTCTGGGAGGAGCTTGGTACTTCGACGATTCATCATCTTCCGGCATCAAAGCCAAGAGAAGCTTACTCCAAATTGAAAAATCCAGCATGAGATAGAGGAGGTCGTCCGGCCCAGAACTTACTGTCCGAGGGAACCCGGAGGAACAACACCCCCACAACCCTGAAACGAAATTGTGCTGCAAGTAACTTCCCCTCAACAAAATTCTTTCCTTTCAATAATATTATTTCTGGATGCAAAAACTATGTGATGATAAGAAAGAAGCAGTCAATAGTTGTCATGTTAGGAACAGAAGGAGAACCTCATCTTAATATGAGCAGATTAAAGACTGTCAACCTCGGTCAGAGATAAGATCTCTTCCGAGCGATCGTGTCAATCTTGGCTAGAGATAAGATCTCTTCCGAGCGACTGTGACAACCTCAGCCAAAGATAAGATCTCTCTCGAGCTTCGAAGAACCTCGTCCATAGTCCGATAGAAAAAGGAGGAGAACCTCATCCTAACATGAGTAAAGTTGAAGGCCTTGTTCATAAAGGATGGGATGGGGGAGAGGCCCTGACAACGGTACTTATGTGCCCCCACGGACCGTTAGGAATAAGAGGAGTACCTCATCCTAACGCGAGCAGGTCAAAGACCGTCAACCTCGGCTAGAGATAAGATTTCTTCCGAGCGATCATGACAACCTCGGCCAGAGATAAGATCTCTCCCGAGCGACCGTGTCAACCTCAGCTAGAGATAAGATCTCTTCTGAGCGATCGTGGAAACCTCAACTAGAGATAAGATCTCTTTCGAGCGACCGAGTCAACCTCGGCTAGAGATAAGATCTCTCCTGAGCGACCATGGTAACCTCGGCTAGAGATAAGATCTCTTCCGAGCGATCGTGACAACCTCGGCCAGAGATAAGATCTCTCCCAAGCTTCGAAGAACCTCATCTACAGCCCATTAGGAACAGAAGGAGAACCTCATCCTAACGTGAGCACAGTCGAAGGCCTCGTTCACAAAGAACGGGATGGGGGGAGAGGCTCTGACAACGGTCCTTATGTGCCCCCATAGCTCGGTAGAAATAGAAGGAGAACCTCATCCTAACGCGAGCAGGTCAAAGATCGTCAACCTCGATCAGAGATAAGATCTCTCTCGAGCAACCGTGTCAATCTCGACTAGAGATAAAATCTCTTCTGAGTGACCGAGTCAACCTCAGCTAGAGAAAGATCTCTCTCGAGCGACCGAGTCAACCTCAGCTAGAGATAAGATCTCTTCCGAGCGACCGTGTCAATCTTGGCTAGAGATAAAATCTCTTCCGAGCGACCGTGGCAACCTCGGCTAGAGATGAGATCTCTCTCGAGCTTCGAAGAATCTCGTCCATAGCCCGTTAGGAACAGAAGGAGAACCTCATCCTAACGTGAGCTAAGTCGAAGGCCTCGTTCACAAAGGACGGGATGGGGGGAGAGGCCCTGTCAACGGTCCTTATGTGCCCCCACAGCCCATTAGGAACAGAAGGAGAACCTCATCCTAACGTAAGCAAAGTCGAAGGCCTCATTTACAAAGGACGGGATGGGGGGAGAGGCCCTGGCAATGGCCCTTATATGCCCCCATAGCCCATTAGGAACAGAAGGAGAACCTCATCCTAACGCGAGTAGATCAAAGACCGTCAACCTCGACTAGAGATAAGATCTCTCCCGAGCGATCGTGTCAACCTCGATCAGAGATAAGATCTCTTCCGAGTGACATGTCAACCTCGACTAGAGATAAGATCTCTCTCGAATGACCGTGGAAATCTTGGCCAGAGATAAGATCTCTTCCGAGCGACTGAGTCAACCTCGGCTAGAGATAAAATCTCATTCGAGCGACCGTGGCAACCGTGGTTAGAGATAAGATCTCTCCCGAACGATCGTGATAACCTCGATCAGAGATAAGATCTCTCCCGAGCTTCGAAGAACCTTGTCCACAGTCCATTAGGAATAGAAGGAGAACCTCGTCCTAACGTGAGCAAAGTCGAAGGCCTCATTCACAAAAGACGGGATGGGGGGAGAGGCTTTGACAACGGCCCTTATGTGCCCCCATAGCCCGTTAGGAACAGAAGAAGAATCTCGTCTTAATGCGAGCAGATTAAAGACCGTCAATCTCGGCTAGAGATAAGATCTCTCTCGAGCGACCATGTCAACCTCAGCTAGAGATAAGATCTCTCCCGAGCGACTGTGGCAACCTCGGCTAGAGATAAGATCTCTTCCAAGCGATCGAGTCAACCTCGGTTAGAGATAAGATCTTTTTCGAGCGACCGTGGCAACCTCGGCCAAAGATAAGATCTCTTCCGAGCTTCGAAGAACCTCGTCCACAGTCCGATAGGAATAAAAGGAGAACCTCATTCTAACATGAGCAAAGTCGAAGGTCTCATTCACAAAGGACGGAAGGGAGGAGAGGCCCTAACAATGGCCCTTATGTGCCCCACAGTCCGTTAGGAACAAGAGGAGAACCTCATCCTAATGTGTGTAAGTCAAAGGCCTCGCTCACAAAGAACGAGATGGAGGGAGAAGCTCTGACAACGCCCTTATGTGCCCCACAGTTCGGTAGGAATAGGAGGAGAACCTCGTCCTAATGCGAGCAAAGTCGAAGGCCTTGTTCACCATAGACGAGATGGAGGAGAGACCCTAACAACGACTCTTATGTGCCCCCACAGTCCATTAGGAATAGAAGGAGAACCTCATCCTAACGTGAGCAAAGTCTAAATCCGAGCTCCGAAGTCCATAGGGGATAGGATCTCCATCAACCTCGGCCATAGGAGATGAGATCTCTCCCGAGGGTCCATGGCAACCTTGGCTAGAGATAAGATCTCTTCTGAGCGATCGAGCCAACCTCAGCCAAAGATAAGATCTCTTCTGAGCGATCGAGTCAACCTTGGCTAGAGATAAGATCTCTTTCGAGCAATCGTGATAACCTCGGATAGAGATAAGATCTCTTCCGAGCTTCGAAGAACCTCATCCACAGTCCGTTAAGAACAAGAGGAGAATCTCGTCCTAATGTGAGCAAAATCGAAGGCCTCATTTACAAAGGACGGGATGAGAAGAGAGGTCCTGACAATGACTCTTATGTGCCCCCACAGTCCGTTAGGAATAGGAGGAGAACCTCATCCTAATGCGAGCAGGTCAAAGATCGTCAACCTCGGCCAAAGATAAGATCTCTTTCGAGCGACCGTGTCAACCTCGATCAGAGATAAGATCTCTTCTGAGCGACCGTGGCAACCTCGATCAGAGATAAGATCTCTTTCGAGCTTCGAAGAACCTCATCCACAGTCCATTAGGAATAGGAAGAGAATCTCATCCTAACGTTAGCAAAGTCAAAGGCCTCGTTCACAAAGGACGTGATGGGGGGAGAGGTCCTGACAATAGCTCTTATGTGCCTCCACAGTCCGTTAAAAATAGGAGGAGAGCCTCGTCCTAACGTGAGCAAAGTTGAAGATCTCGTTCATAAAGGATGGAATGGAAGGAGAGGCCCTGACAACGGTCCTTATTGGCCCCCATAGTCCGTTAGAAATAGGAGGAGAACCTCGTCCTAATGCGAGCAGGTCAAAGACCGTCAACCTCGGCTAGAGATAAGATCTCTTCCGAGCAACCGTGATAACCTCAGTCTGAGATAAGATCTCTCCTGAGCGACCGTGTCAACCTCAACCGAAGATAAGATCTCTCCCATGCGACCGTGTCAACCTCGGCTAGAGATAAGATCTCTTTCGAGCGACCGTAGAAACCTCGATCAGAGATAAGATCTCTCTCAAGCGACCGCATCAACCTCGGTCAGAGATGAGATCTCTCTCGAGCGTTCGAGACAACCTCAGCCAGAGATAAAATCGGAGACAACCTTGTCTAGAGATAAGATCTCTTCTGAGCGACCGCAGCTATAGATCAGATCTCCCTTGAGCTTCAACTTCAACATCAACTTTGGCTGGAGATGAGATCTCCCCCGAGGTTCAACCTGAGCTAGCACGGAGCTCAGAAGAGGACTTCGACAGTCATATTTTCTGTACTCCCTTCCTTCGAGTTTCGAACTCGAAAGTAGGGGGACTATTGTTGGAGATAAATCCCGCTCCTATCGAAGTCCAGTTCGATGCACAGCCTAACGAAATCGATAGCCACGGAGGAGCTCCGACAAATGGGCCTTAGCCGAACTCCCCCAGCGACTGAACTTCTCGACGGTCGAGCTCCTTCCAACTCCTAGCGATCGGGCCTTAGCCGAACTCCATCAGCTGGTCGGGCCTTAGCCGAACTCCTTCAGCCAATCGAACTCCTCAACGGTCGAGCTCCTTCCGAACTCTCTAGCGGCTAAGCCTTAGCCACATTTCTTCAATCAGATGCCTACGAGAGTCGAACTCCCTCCACACTCCTCCGACTGAACTCCTACAGGAGCCGAACTCCTTCCGAGCTTTCCTTCAGCCGAACTCCTCTACGAGTCCAAACTCCTCTGAACGAACTGTCGCCATCAATCTGCCACAGACGACGAGATCGAACGACATGGCCACCACTACTGGCGTCACCACTCTCTTCGTAACCAGTCTCATGCGATCCATGACCTGCCAGTATGGCTGTCGCTATCCATCGGACGATGCCTTTATCTCCGTACCGAACTCCATGCGGTCCTCGAACGGTCTGCTAGCAGGCGGTATGGCCGTCACCATCAATCAAGCTCCGCCTATAAAAAGGATCGTTCAGATATACTAACTCGGATCTCTAATTTCTCAGCTTTAAATTCTAAGCTCTGTGGAACTCATTCTCGAGCACTCCATTTCTATTGGCCAAAGCTGACTTGATCGTCGGAGGATCCTGTCGGAGTCATCTTCCATCGATTTCGGATGGAACTTTATTTTACAGATCTCCGATGACGATCTCGTCTCCCTCTACTTCAGAAAATTTTGGCGATGACTAATTTCTACACCAATAAAACTTAATTATTATATATTTCAAAATCTATTCCATGGCAACCAAATGGTATCTTGTGGGCTCGTCCATCTTCCCGAGCTACACACGAAGAGCAAGCAAAAAATTAGAAGTGTTGCTAAGTGCCCATGCAGAAGTTGTGAACATCATTTAAGATGAAAAATATTGCAGTTGACACGTTCTCCAATTCTCTCGCTACCTATCAGAGAGTTCTCCAAGCATATAAATCTCCGAGGGATCTAGCCTTAGCCATGCTTCTCCTGATGTTCTTTCAAGTTACTCACCCCACTATGCTACCCCGTCGATCCTTAGCCATGCTTCTCCTGGTGTTCTTTCAAGTTACTCACCCCACTATGCTACCCCACACCCTCCTCCAAAAAAAAAAAAAAAAAAACTCACCCAGTACCACACCCTGTATACGTACAACTCAAGGTACGGCACGTTAGCTTGGTAGATGATTGTACCTGGACTGTTGCCCTTTGTTAAATTGACAAATTATTCAATTGCACCAAAAAACTTTGTTTTCTTCCCCTTAGACTATCACGAAGTTCTGATCTTATCCTTTGCTGTTTGTACTGATACCATAAAATAAAATATGTTATATTTAATTTTACTTTCTCTTCTTGAGAGAGAAGGGAGAATTATTATTATTATTTTTTTATTTGTACTCATTTTTCCTTAATCTTTTCATCTAAGATCGATCGTCGAAAAATTTATGATCGAGAAAAAGCTATCGCTGGAGCTTTGCCCGATCACCTATAATGAAGTCTTGGGATGTTCTCCGATAAAGATCCTCCGATGCTCAAGTTAGAAGACAGAAAAATAAAGAAAGAAGAAAGCACTGAATTGAGTGCATATCTGGAAGATTTCGGAGCTCCTTTATTTATAGGAAAGATATTAGAGTCGTGCCTGTCTCGAAGTCTAATGACTTCCAAAATTTGACGTTTTGGATTGATTTAAAAGATGTTTTTTCTTTTTAAAAAGATGAGATCGCGACGGACTCTTTTTTTATCCAGATTTTTCTAATTAGGGAAGAGAACGGATCTGGTGAAGATGATAATACCTCGATAAAAGACGATCAATAATAGATCGATCAATATTGATCGGCTATATACGAGTAACTAGTAGGTCATCTGGATATTGGTCGACTAAAATCGACCAATATTATATAGATCGTTCATGAATAACTTTCTCCAATCAATGAAATTTTTCTTTAGTGATAGCTAAGCCATGTACGATCTATGGCGAACTATCAGCGAACCAGTGGCATGTCATAATAGCCAGTCATACGTGGCCGACCTATTTCGATAGGTCGGCAAAGATCGAGGAATACCAAATCAAGAATGAGATATAACGAACCTTCAACATCCTTAGAACAGCTCGCCTAAGAGCGAACCTCAGTAGGTCGGTATTAGCTAACTTTCGACAGGACGTTCCTAAAAATTGCTCATCCGAGGTCGATCTATAATGAATTGCGAGTGAGCGGATAGCTTCTCCATTATAACTGATCTCGATGTATATTATGCCGAGGTCGAGCTATGGCTATCCCATAACAGTTGCCTCCTACTCATGAAGCCGAGCCATTATTGATCGATCGATGTGAGTATCCTTCCGAAGTCGAGACCGATCTTCTAAATAAAATTATGTTGCTATGTTGATGATCGAAACCTTGATGAGACTGGTGGAAGTCCAACGGCCATCAAATTTGGCCATTCATTAGCTTGATCCAGATCCGTCTGTCCTGACCAATCAGCGCCTGACACTTGGTGAAGATCCGGAGGGGTTGGTGAATCAATGATAGATTGGAGCCATCCAAGTTTCTTATAAATAAGGGTGAGCATCATTCTAGCTTTTTATTGTTGTTGTTATTTGATGGATAAACTCCGCCACTTCGCATGTGTGAGGGAATAGCTTGGACAAAGCCGAGCTATTATCAACCTCATCCTCCCCCCTTATTGCTCGATCTCTTGACTTCTTTAGGTTAATTTTTTCTGCACTCATGAGTCGGTCCAGTCTATTCCGATCTTCCTGAAGCTCGGGAGATTATTCAAGTGGGGATCATGGGTCCGAGATAGCTGGCACTTTGGGTAGGTCCAAAGAATCCGGAATCCCGGACTATGGCCTCTATAGGATAAATTATGTTCTCGCCTCGGAGGACTTAGAACTCATAAGGCTGAAGTACCAAATCCCTGATGACTTTAGGTTGGAGGTCGCCAATTTTGGAGAGCGTATAGCTCTTCTTCGTCCCAATCAGGTTGAGATTTACGAGGAATCCTTGAAGGCTGGCCTCAGATTATCCTTCTACTTCTTAGTCATCAAGTTTTTAAATTTATACAGAATCAGTTTTTGTAGCTTGGCGCCGAACTCTTGATGGCCGATTTTAGGCTTTTTTACACATTGTCTCCTCCTCGGGGTTGAGCCTACCTCTCGTCTTCTCCAAGCTTGCTTCACACAAAAGGAGCATCCTACAGAGATCGAATGATGGTATGCCTCTTCTCTGAAAGGGCATCATCATTTTCGAGGTGCTCCTTCTTCGGTTCATAATTGGAAGGAGCATTTTTTCTTTATTTCGATCGAGCAACCTTAAAATTTCAGCACATCATAGGGTCGACCTCATAGATCGATTGTCAGACCTTCGACGTTGTTTGACATCGAGGAGGAGAACTTAGATCAGATCTTTGGTACCGCTCCCCCTCTGTTGTCTAAGCTCCTTATCGAGGAGGACTTGTTTAAGGTCAGACTGATTTCAATCGATCCGAAGAATAAGTGACGTTTTCGTGTCATCGCAAGTAGCTCATCCTTCTTGCTATTATCATTGACTCTTATCGATCTTTTTTCCTCGATGTAGCGATGAACCCTATTGATCTAGAAGCTATTCATTGGGCGGTGAAGAAGAGGAAGGCTAGCACGATCCCCGCCCCCAAATTTGGTCGGCCTAAAGCCATCCTCATCCAACCAGCGATGGGGGGTTCCTCGAGGGCAACGCAGGTCCCAGAAAAAGAAAGATCGGTGCTGGCAAAAGCCATGGCGCCATTGCGATCGATTGCTTCGGTGGAGCTCGCTTCCCAGCCTTCCACTTCCTCTTCAAGAAGAAGCTCTGGCGGGCCAAAAATCTAGATTCAAATGTCTAACTGCAGACCCGATGCTCTGATGGACGTGTCTTCGATGGAGGTTGCCTCAAAAATTGAGGATAAAAGAAAAGATGTTGGTGACTATCGGATCGCCCGTTCTCTGCTAAAGTCAGTCATCTTGCCGGCTGACGCTCAAACCTTCGAGGAGGTCGGAGGTGCCCTTTGCATCCAGGACTCCTACAATTCTCTTCTTCGGATATGTATTGATCATCAACTGACCTTTATTTGTTCATTCATCATTCAACCCCCTTCCTCCTCTCTTTTTTTTTAATATTTATTTTATTTTATAGCTCATCCACCATGTGGACCATTTTGCCGAGGTGATTAAAGAGGTTCGGCGCCTCCCTAAGGAGGCTGAGGAGAAAGCCGTCCAGGCCATCCGAAGGACGGACGATGCTCAATTGTCCAAGCTGAACACTGAGGATGAGAATAGGTCGCTTAAGGAGAAGGTGAAGCAATTGAAATCCAAGCTAACTAAGGTCGAAGCTCGACTGCTGGGGGAAAGGAAGTCGGAAAGGCACGGACAGAGACCACCAAGATCGAAGCAGTCGAGGCATTTCGCTCATTGGTCGAATTTCGTAACATAAAGATGGAATTTGTCTCGACCTTCTATCTGAAGGGGATTGAAGATCTGAAGGAGAAGATCCGAAGAAACTTCTCCAACTTGAACCTAGATCTCCTGGAGTCAGAGGGTGAAGAAGTCGAGGAGGTTGAAGGTCGGAAAGTTTAGATGAAGAATCTTTTCAGCCCCGCCCATGGTGACCTGGTCACCGGGGACGTAACCTCAGCTCCATCTCCGACAGTCATAGTCTTACCCAACCAGGCAGAGGTCAACGAATCTGGAGTTTCAGATGGAGCTTAATGTAGATCTTTGCTTGGGCATGTCCGAGCTTTTTGTTAGGTCGGTCTCTCTTACTTATCCTTGATATTCTCCAAGGTATTTTTGTGTAAGATCGATCAATATTTATAACTATTTGATTAACGAATACAATGTTTTCTTTTTCAAGTGGTTGAGGTTGATCATCGTGGCTTGGTACACATTCTACTGAATTTTTCTTTTTGTGGATAGACTTAGATCTTTCAGAATGCTCAACATGAGGATGATCTCCTAAAAAGATAGAACCCAACATGTTTCGTTCCTCGGTCATAACCAACAATAGTGTGTCGACGATTTTAGGGATGCGTTCCATTACTCGATTGTGGCTGAGGAATGCACGTTGGCGAATTTTACGTATTTCGCTCTTCGATCGTGGTTGAGGAGCGCTCGTTGGTGATTTTTATGCATTCTACTTCGTGATCATGGTCGAGGAGCGTGCGTCGACGATTTTTATGCATTTCGCTCCTTGATCATGGTTGAGGACTGCACATCGGCAATTTTTATGCATTTCGCTTCTCGATTTTGATCGAGGAGTGTGCGTTGATGAATTTTACGTGTTCCGCTTCTCGACCATGGTCGAGGAGCCCGCGTTGGTGAAATTTGCTGAAAATGCATTCCATTTCTCGATTATGGCCGAGAAGTATGCGTTGGCAAAATTCATTGAAGGTGCATTCCGATCCTCGATCGTGGTCGAGGAGCGCGCATTGGCAAAATTTGCTGGAGGTGCATTCCATTCCTCGATAGTAGCCGAGGACCGTGCGTTAAAAAAATTTGCTATAGGCGCATTCCATTCTTTGATCGTAGTCGAGGTGCGCGCATTGGCGAAATTTACTGAAGACGCATTTCGTTCCTCGATCGTGGTCGAGGAGCGCGCATTGGCAAAATTTACTAGAGACGTATTTCGTTCTTCGGCCATGGTCGAGGAGTGTGCATTGGCAAAATTCGTTGGAGATGCATTCCATTCATCGTCCATGGTCAAGGAGCGTGCGTTGGCAAAATTTGCTGGAGGCATGTTCCGTTCCTCAGCCATGGTCGAGGAGCGTGCGCTGGTGAAATTTGCTGAAGGCATATTTCGTTTCTCGATCGTGGTCGAGGAGCGCGCATTGGCAAAATTTGCTGGAGGCGCATTTCATTTCATTGGTGAAATTTGCTGGAGATGCATTTCATTCCTCAGCCATGGTCGAGGAATACGCGTTGGCGAATTATCGAAGATCAGATCTGCAGAAAAGTATTACTTATTATTAAAGAAAAGATAAGGATTATAGCTTATAGATAATATCTATGGAGATTGTCGGCATTCCATATCCTCGGTATTGGAGTTCCATCCAACCGACTAAGACGATAAACTCCTGACCGAACTATCTCGACCACTCTATATGGTCCTCACTAGTTGGGTGATAGCTTCGACCGTTCGTTTGGATGAGAGATCTCTGCTCGGCGAAGCACCAATTATTTGATCAGAAATGACTTTTCCTTAACTCAAGAATTATAATACCAAGTTACTCTTTGTTGATAGTTGGCCATCTGAATCCTGACCCGTTCTTGAGTTTCTTTCAGTAGATCTAAATTTGCCATCATTCCAAATGAGTTGCTATCCTCATCGAATTTCTCGACTCGAAGTGTAGGCAGACCAATTTCCAAAGGTATGACAGCTTCCGTTTCGAATGCCATCATGAAAGACGTTTCTCCATTCGGGACTTGTTGGATCGTTCAATAGGCCCAAAGGACATGATATAGCTCTTCGACCCACCATCCCTTAGCCTGATCAAGACGAGCTTTTAAACCTTGCAACAAGATTCTGTTCGTCACTTCGACTTCACCATTGCTCTATGGATGACCTACTGATGTCAGCCTTTGCAAAATCCTGAAGTCGTTGTAGAATCCAATGAACCTCAAATTATCAAACTGCCGCTCATTATCAATTATAATAGCTCTGGATAGTCCAAATCGATTGATAATTGATTTCCAGATGAAATTCCAAATCTTGGCTTCGAAAATGATTGCTAGAGTCTTGGCCTCCATCCATTTGGTAAAATAGTCGATGGCGACGAGTAAGAACTTTTTCTGTGCTATGGCGATAGAAAATAGCCCGAGAATATCCATTCTCCATTGCGTGAAAGGCCATGGCATTGTGATTGGTGCTAGCGGAATGGAAGGTCGGCGCTGAATATTGAAAGTTCTTTGACATTGATCACATCTATTTACCAGGTCGGCAGCATCTTTTTGCATGGTCGGCCAGAAGTATTCTTGCCTCAATATCTTATGAGTGAGGGCCTTGCCCCCTAGATGATTGTCACAGATCCCTTCGTGCACTTCTCGTAAAGCATAGTCGACTTTCAAAAGACGAAGGTATCTGAGTAGAGGTAAGGTAAAAGACCTTTTATATAGTTTTCTCTCATAGACAAGGTACTAAGGAACAAGGCGTCTCAACTTTTTAGCTTCATCTCTATCAGTTGGTAGAGTGTCATCTTGTAAGTAGTGTAGGATGGGATCTATCCAACTTGACTCTAGATCAGCTTGCATTATAGGAGCCTCTTCGATGCTTGGCTTCTCCAGAACTTTCATATATGAGCTTTTTTTTAAGTCTGTAGCACCAAAGGTTGCCAGCTTAAATAAAAGATCGGCTCGCATATTTTCTGCCCTTGGTATTTGCTAAACATCCATCATCGAGAAGCCGAAAGCTAAGTCCCTAACCTTTTGCAGGTATTTAACCATGTTCGATTTTCGAGCTTCATATTCTTCTTGAACCTAACCAACGATTAGCTGTGAGTCGCTATGAACACTAAGATGCCAAACTTTCATTTCTTTTGCCATCCTGAGATCTGCTATCAACACTTCATACTCAACTTCATTATTGGGTGCCAGAAAATCAAAATGCAGAGCATACTCCACAACTACTCTCTTTGGGTTGGTTAAGATCAACCCGGCTCCTACGCCTTTATCAATCGAAGATTCGTCAACATGTAAGACCCAACATTCATCGATTGGATGAGCAATCTCATTGCTTGATTTCTCATCTAGAATTGTACACTCTAGAATGAAGTCGGCTAATGCCTGAGCCTTGATGGATGGTCTTGGTAGATATTTGATATTGAATTCTTCCAACTCAATAGCCCATTTGGCTAACTATTGAAATATCGAGTCAATATAATATTAACCTAATAGGTTGGTCGGTAAGAACAGCGATGGCATATGCTTGAAAATACGAACGTAGCTTCTTCGCAGATATCAGAAGAACGTAGATGACTTTTTCTAACTTTACATATCTAGTCTTGGCATCATAAAGTATCCGACTCATATAATAGATTAATTTTTGCATCCTGACTTCTTGTCGGATGAGGACCGAACTAATCGTCGAAGGCGAAATAGCTAAATACAGGTACAATACTTCTTCAGGCTCTGGCTTGCTTAAAAGAGGAGGGGAGTCAAGATATTTCTTCAGCTTATCGAAGGCTGCCTGGCATTCATCTGACCATTAAAAATCCTTCGGCTGCTTAAGAGCTTTAAAAAATGGAAGGCTCTTTTCTGCTAATATTGACAAGAATCTGTTTAGGACTGCAATCCTCCTAGTGAGCCACTATACTTCTTTGATCGTTCTCGGGGGTTTCATCTTTTGAAGAGCTTGAATCTTCTCGGGGTTAGCCTCGATCCTACGTTGTGATACCATAAAACCAAGAAATTTTTCAGAGGTGACTCCGAAAGTATATTTATCTAGGTTGAGCTTCATCTGGAAGCATCGTAATGTAGAAAAGATTTCTTCTAGATCGGTAATATGATGTTCGACGGTCCTGCTTTTGATGAGCATATCATCTACATATACTTTCATATTTTTTTCTAATTTGCTCCTTAGAAAGCTTATTCATAAGCCTTTGGTAGGTCATCTCTGCACTTTTCAGGCCAAACGACATGACCCTATAATAAAAAAGATCTTGGTCAATTACAAAAGAAGTTCTCCTCGTCCTCAGATACTATTCGGATCTGGTTATATCCCAAAAAAGCATCCATGAATGATAGGAGTTGATGTCCTGAAGTCGCATCCACTAATTGATCTATGCGGGATAGAGGGTAGCTATCCTTCGGGCATGCCCTCTTGAGGTCAGAATAATCGATGCACGCATGCCATTTTCCACTCGTCTTCTTGACGAGGATGACATTAGCCAGCCATTTGGGATAATATATTTCTCAAACAAATCCAGCCTTTAGAAGTTTATCAACCTCTTCCCATATCATGCTTTATCGCTCAAGGGCAAAACTTCGCTTCTTCTGCCTGACTGGGCAATGGTTCGGGTCCATATTAAGCTGGTGGACCATAATTTTTGGGTCAATACTGGGCATATCTAAGGCCAACCAAGCGAATACATCAACATTAGCTCATAGAAATGAGATGAGGTGCTGTCGATCCTCTTCATACAAACTTGAGTCGATCTTCACCACTTTGCTCGGATTATCTCTGATTGGTACCGAGATCAACTCTTCTGCTGGGCGACCCCTCTGTTCCGTTAACTCATCCTTTACGTCTAGTTCATTCATGAGTTATTCTACGGATGCCACTCCATGCAAGGTAGTCATATGGCATTCCCTTGCAATTGACTGGTTTCCTCGGAGTTCTCTTATTCCTCCAAGAGTCATGAATTTTACCTTCAAATGAAAAGTTGACACTATAGCTCTGAAGGCATTCAAACCTGGCCGATCCAAAATGGCATTATAAGCAGATGGGCTATTAACCACGAAGTAAGTTATTTCGAGTATGGCTTGCCTTGGGACCTGCCCAGCTTTTGTTATTAATGAGAGAGTTTCTTCTGCTGGGACCGTGCTATCAGAAAATTCAACCAGAGGTACATTCTTCTTCACCAACCATTTAGGATCCAAGTTCATTCGAACAAAAGCATTATAAAATAAGACGTCTACCGAACTTCCATTATCAATAAGAACTCGATGTACATCATAATTCAAAATATTTAAAGAGGTAACTACAAGATCATCATGCTGGTGATTTATTCCTTGTAGGTTGTCAGCAGTGAAGGTGATTTCATCATCGATCTTTTTTTTCTTCAATCCTTCCTCTATAGGTTGGTCTTACTCCAAGATATTTCCAGCGAGATGCCCCCCAGTGATTACTCTGATCTCACTTGTTGTCTGTTGTTCTGCATGAGGATCCTCCTACCTAGGTTGTTTGCGGCGTGGGTTGGACGGAATTCTTTGCTCATCAACATAGCATCGGAGTCGTCCTCTTCTAATCAATGCTTCTATTTCTTCTTTAAGCTGCCAGCATTCTTCGGTATCATGCTCATGATCGCGATGATATCTACAGTATTTCCTTGGATTCCTCACTCGAGCAGGTATCATGTCGAGGCTTTGGAGATGTAGGTCGACCACTCCGAGGTGGAGTGTGCGATCGACGAGGGTATGGCTCCTCCCGTTGATGCTACACCCGTTGGTAATCTTTCTTCTTCTCCTGCTTTTAGGCCGGCCCTGACCTGCCGCCTTGATTACTTTCTTGCCGGTCCCAGGCTTCCTCAGCTTGGTTATACCTCTCAGCCTGCTCCAACATCTCGGCAAACTCCTTCGAATAATCCAGGTTAAGAGAGAACAGTAGGTCATTTTGAAGAAGTTCGTCCTTGAGTACCGTCATAGCGACCGACTAATCTAAATTCTGGACCTCTTAGGTGGCAGCATTGAAGCAGTTGATATACTTCCGAAGAGGCTCGTTCTCCCGCTACTTGATGCTCACGAGAAAATTCAAGTTACAGCATTGCTGATGACTACTGATAAAATGAGCAACAAATAGGAGGCTTAGTTGATGGAAGAAATCTACGGAGTCAGGCTTCAAATTTGTATATCAATGTCGAGCCACCTTTCTCAAAGTCGAAGAAAAAGCTTGATATAAGATCGCATCACCAGCCCCTTAGAGGTGCATGAGAGTTCGAAAGCTATTCAGATGATCTATAGGGTCGGTCGTCCTGTCATAAGGCTCCATTTGAGGAATCCTGAATCACGACGGTAAAGGTTCATTCAGGATTTTTTGGGTAAACGGGGGATCGATGTTGAAACCCAAGTCATCCCCCTACTGCTTCGGCTATCGCAATGCATCTAGCTGCTGTTACATTTTTTGGAGCTTTTTCTCCATGTCATCTTTCCGAGTAGCTCGATGTCGAGGAGTCGCATGGCCTGGGGTAGAATCTCTTCTAGAAATAGGTGTAGGTGAACATCCGGGTCTTCGACGAGAAGGGCTGATAGGTTGGCTATGACGACTAGCTTCCATCCTTAGGCTTCTGAGACATCATTCCTCTGACCTTCCTTGGGTCGGTCCTAAATTTTCGTTGGCCAGACGGCGCTTGCTGACCTATTGTATTTCTCTTACGGTAGTCGAGAGTGCCTGCACCTAGTGGACTAGCGTATTATACTACTCCTGTAAAATTGTTGGTGCTGCTGGTGGATTTTTCTGAATCAACGGTGGCGGTGTGTTAACCGGCTGAACATTGTTGATTCACCGACCTTTGGAATGCTGAGATGCATTTGATACTCTCCTTTGAGTCCTCATGATAACTGGTGATGAGCTTTCTTCTCTCAAGATTAGATCTTGAAATCAATCGAGGGGCCCTTCCTCTAGCACCAACTATTGCTCCTAAATCTTTCCGCCTAATGTTGGCCGTCGAGGAACCTGTGTCGAGGAAAAGCTATCGCTGGAGCTTTGCCCAATCACTTGCGATGAAGTCCTCACCGGGGTATTCTTTGGTAAAGATCCTCTGACGCTCAAGTTAGGAGACATGAGAATAAAGAAAGAAGAAAGTGTCGAATTGAGTGCATACCTGTAGGATCCCGGAGCCCCTTTATTTATAGAAAAGGTATTAGAGTCATGCCCATCTCGGAGTCTAATAACTTTCCAAATTTGACACTTTGAATTGATTTGGAGAGGTTTTTTCTTTTTAGAGAGACAGGATCGCGAGGGACTCCTTCTTTATCCGAACTTTCCTAATTAGGGAAAAGAACGGATTTGGTGAAGATGGTAATACCTCGGTAAAAGACGATCAATAATAAATCATTCAATATTGATCGGCTATATACGAGCAACTAGTAGGTCGTTCGGATATTGGTCGGCTAAAATCAACTAATTTATATAGATCGTCCGTGAATAACTTTCTCCAACTAATAAAATTCTTCTTTGGTGATAGCTTGGCCGTATACGACCCATGGCGAATCATCAGCGAATCAGTGGCCTATCATAACGGTCAGTCATACGTGACCAACTTATTTCGATAAGTCGATAAAAATCGAAGAATACCAAGCCGAGGATGAGGTATAGCAAACCTTCAACGTCCTTAGAACAGCTCGCCTAGGAGCGAACTTCAGTAGGTTGGTATTAGCCGACTTTCGATAAGATGTTCTTAAAAATTGCTCATCCGAGGCCGATCTATAGTGAATCACGAGTGAGTGGATAACTTCTTCATAATAACTGATCTCGCAATATATTATGCTGAGGCTGAGCTATAACTATTCTATAATAGCACTAATACCACTGATGATTAACTTTTTCATAGGGGCAACAAAGTTTAACTAAAAAGATATATATATATTTTTTAATCAACTCACAAACTCCGCACGCACATTTATCATTAGCCTAGTGTACTGGAGTCTTGACTTTGAAAGTTGCGCAATGAGATTTTTTTTTTCTTCATGGAACTTAATAGGTGGCTTTCTTCCTCTCCCTTTTTTATCAAAAAAAAAACGAAGAAAAATTTAGTAAATTATACGATGGAGACGGTTGAAAGGAATCGTCAAAGAATTTTTTTTCAAAATAATAATAATAATAATAATAATAAATAAACAGGAGGAGTGGAGGCGGAAAAGACCGTGGCTGCAGTTGCTTGAACTCCAGGATGAAAGCATTGCGAAGAAGACGTTCTTTCCTAGCTATCATGCCCACTGGAATTGGATATTAATGGAATTGCCTGTGGGTCTCATGCTAGCCTCTAAACAGTGACCAGCTCGCGTGAATAAAAGCGTCCAGATAGATTATATTATCACAGCCGTACCTGCGCTCCGTGATAAACTTGTCCTATTTATCTCACGGCCGAGTTCTGCCCAACGAAGGCAGAAGCGGATAGAAATTAGTCCCCACACCTCCCTGGTAAATAATTAACCTCACATCACAAGTAAAACAGAACCGATCCCTACTTGGCGTTTACCGAACCAGAATTATCATTCACCATCAAACTCACTCTGTCTCTTCGCAAGCCGAGTCTTCAATTGCCACTGGAAATTCTACTTCTACCCCCATTCACAATTACAAAGATTGGAAGAACCGCTACCAGCCACCTGATATCATCTCTATTCATCAGCAACATTTGCCTTTTCCCAAACCACATGCACTAATCAAAGATTACTTAGCAAGATAACATAAAGGCAGTTTTTGTAACAAATGTCACAATGAAGGTAGTCAGAACTCTAAATCCACTTTCTGTGCTTTTTAATACTTTATAGATGAATCGAATCAAGTCAAAAAGGCTACTCGTAATAGATGTAACGTCTCTCTTCTTCTTTACAATCAGAACTGCTATAACCTTTCACATTAAACCACTAAAACCCCAGAACAGCAAGTCTAAATCAACACGCAATTAGCTCCGCAGCACCCCAAACAATGACTCCATAAATGGTAGGTGGTGGCTTCCCATAATGCCCCCACTACCAAGCCTAACATTCTCACATATATCAACACTTCAAATTAAACAAAAAAGAAAGAAGAACATAAGAGTGGAGATTTTGGGAACAACACAAAAACATTCCTCTCTCTAAAATCCCCCACTTCAATTTCGACTTCTTCATCGTTGTCAGCGCCACGAGGAAACCGTGAGGAGGGGGCGGTCCGCCCAGGCGAGTGAGAGGATCCCCGGCAGGGAATGCAAGAGACTGTACTTGGAGCTGTAGTTATAATTCCAGAGGAGAAGCTCCGCTTGGCTCACCGCGTAGTTGCTCAACGCCACGGGGCCCAACCCGCACCGCCCCATCATGGCCGTCCATTCCTCCCTCCCCTCCATCCTATCCCTCCGCTTCGCCCCCTCGCGAGGCCCGACCGCCGCCCGGATCCGACGACCCAACAGGAGCCGCTCCACCCGGATCCGCTCCGCCGACTCTCGGTCCATTGCCGGTTCGAGCGAATCGAACACCGCCGCGTAGTACGCCAGCGCCGTCCCGAACCGGTCCGCGAATCCAGACCGGTTCAGGCTCGCTTCGTACTCCCCCAGCGTCACCACGGCCGGTCCGAGTGACTTCGCGAGCCGGAGTACCCGCTCGACCGGCTCGGTCGACTCGCCCAACAGGGTGTAGAGCTGGAGCATGAAGTTGACGGCCACCGACTCGCCGGGCTCGACCCGGAACGTCGACTCGGTGAGCTCCGGGATCGGGGTGAGGACCGCCTCGAACTCGAAGTCCAGGTCGAGGAGGGCGGCGAAGTGGCGGAGGCGGTTGCCGGTGGCGGCGAGGGATGCCGCAGGGGAGTCGCCGAGCGCCAGGGCGGGGATACCGGAGATCCGAATCTTGGCCGGCTTTCCAGCGGGGCGGGTGGCGAGGGCCTGGAGGAGCGCCGCCCACTGAACTCCCTGGACGATCCCGAAGTCGATGATGTGGATCCGGGACGCCGACTCGGTGGCCTCCAGGATCGCCTGGTTCGCGGTGAGATGGGCGAACTTGAAGTAGGGACAGGCGTCGTTGAGGCCTTTGTAGCACAGGGTAAAGTCCTCCGACGAGGAATCGTACGACGACGAGGGCGGCGGAGGGGAGTGATCCTTCAAATGAGCACCTCCGGCAGCGGCGGAGAGGCGGCTGCAGAGGGCCTCCGCGAAGTAGAAGGCGACCCGTTCCGTCGGATCGCCAAGGTCGGACGCCGACTCCCGGATCTTGACGACGGATTTGGCGGCCAGATCCGGCTCGGAGTCGGCGATCCGGGCGCTGTCGAGGAGGGCTTCGAGCAGCGACGGGGACGGCGAAGCGGGTTCGCTCTCCGCGGCCGTCGGACCTCGGAATACGGCATCGTTCTTGGGTTGGTCTGGCGGGGGCGGATCGAAGGACAAGGCTTGGACCTGTACCTGCTGCTGCGGTGGAGCCAGAGGATTTGGCGTCGAAACGGCTATCGCCTGGTGGTGAGCCGAAGGCAGGGGAGAGATCTTGACCGGGTCGGAGAAGACGACGCGGTTGAGATCGGAGGTGGAGGCAGGCGAGGGGACGCTGATGGCGGCGGAGCAGGCGGCGAAGGTCTCGGCGAACAACGATGGGAGCTCCGGCGCCACGACGGCTGCCCCACCTCCCTGCCAGGCGTCGCTCATCAGATCGGAGCTCTCCGCCGGCGACTCCCCGATCAAGCTCTCCATCCACTCGTCCGAGTCGAAGTCCCCCGCCATGGCTGCGGCGGCGGAGGCGGAGGACCCAAAGTCGGAGAGCCGGAAGGGGCCATGGTCGAGGTGGACCGGGGGATTGAAGCCGAGGACCGAACCGGGGCCAGAGTCGGAGGCGAAGGGGTCGGGGAAGGTGGCGGAGTCGGGGAGGACGAAGGGAAAATGTTCGGGGATGGGAGGGTGGTGGTGGGCCCCCCACGGCGGGGGGTTAACGGAAGCGACGACGCTCTGCTGTTGCTGCTGCCGTTGCTGCTGCTGTTGCTGCTTTTGCTGGATGACTTGCTGGGCGATGGCCATCAGGTTGCCGCTATCAGCGCACATGTAAGCCATTCTCCCCTCCCTCTCTCTTTCTCCACCCGCTAATCTATTTCTCTTCTCCTCTCTTATTACCTTCTCTGGACTCGGAAAATATTTCTAGCTGCTTGTTCTTTGGCATCGAGGCCCAGAGAGAGGTGTCGGTAATGGATGGTCAGTGTATGTGCTGGCAGGCAACTGTAGCTTGGAGACGGTACTTGGAGAGAGAAAGAGAGAGGTGGGGGAAGGGTTTGAGGGTTGGGGAGCCGTGGGCTTTTTAAAAGAAAGGGAGGAGAGCAGGGCCGTAACGGGGAGAAAGCGGTGGAGGGCTGGGACCGGGACGCTTCTCGAGGAGAGAGGGGGAGGGGGAATTAAAAAGCAGACATACGGAGGTGGGGTCCAGAAGAGCCCACCACTCAAAGTGGGAAAAACATTAGCTAGGCAAGGAAAGAACACAAAAGAAATTAGATGGGGTGCAAAATTCGTCGAAAAAGTGCACAGAGAAGAGCCCGGAAGAGATAATAAAAGAAAGAAAAGGGCCCTGTTCTGTCCCTCGTTTACGTTACGTTCACTCCGGTGGTAGAAGTGGTGGCGCTACTTTGGAGGAGAGATGGGAGAGGCGAGTGGAGTGGGGTGGAGTGGAGTGGAGTGGAGAGAGAGAGAGAGAGAATGGTGCGCCATGCATGACGTGTGGAGCCATTCGGTCCGCCTGCGTGGTCCCCACTGGAAGAGACACTAACCGCAATTTGACACGACATTTGCCACTTTGCCCTGCTCGTTGGACCCCTGGAGGGAACCAATTAACCTTTGTCACAGGGGTCACGTGAGTCGGCATTTGAACCTAGCAGGGGTTTAATTGACGGGCCGTTAAAGAAGTGGATATGGAGGCGATGCGTACCAGCACTTAAATCGTTAATCATTGTCCCGTCGCATATGAGCTGCATACTAGTACTATTATTTTGTCACCGTAACAACCACAATTACGGATTTACGGTGCTGACATTAGTATTATAAAAGCTTGTCTAGCTGGTCAAATAACTTTTTCTTTTTAATGTTGCAATAGTATATGGAAAGCGCATTTGTAACAGCATTGCTGTTAACATCCACGAATTATAGTGTTCAAAATGAGATACTAAGAGAGGATTTAAGTTTTATTGCAACCTTTTTAATCATGGTGTGGTTAATTATTGAAGCTAGCTATCTTGACTTGTTTCCTTTCGAGGGATCCAATGTGTCCTACGGAGCCATGTTCCTCGTCTCTTTCAACATTTAATATGGTCTCTGCTGCCTATCAAATACCCTCTTTCTCTCGTATCTCATCACATGCGTAATGTCACAGGTGCCATTAATTCTATTGTTTATATATTGCAGGTGCTTCTCACGTGAGTCGATTAATGGCCTCTCCCACTGGACAAGTCCGGTGCGCGCGTGTTCCACCCAAAGCGGCCGGTCCGATCCTGCCAGTGGGGCCCGCGTCAGCGACCTACAATAGCACGCCGCGTGGTGGTAGCGCGCTTCCTCCCCTGATGACGTCACCCGATGAGGGCCGTCGGATACTTTTTGGCGCCAACGGTGGGCCCCGCTGTACTCGCTGCCATTTCCGGGATCGATGTTTCCAACCCGCAATTCTCTTGTCGCACCCGTACTCCTTACGTCACTACACGGCCGTAGATCTGGTACGCCTGTAAATTATCTGCACATCCTACGGTATGACGGTATCGGTATAATTAGTGGGTGAAAATTTCGGTCCCTTAAACTTCATTCCCTGCGTCTCTTTTTCGACGGTGCGCGATCGTGGCGCTGAGCGAGAGGATGGGGCGTTTCGCAGGCAAACAAGCAACGTCCAACCAAGGCAGGCACTACCATTCTTACAATTTCTATGCGGTCGGAGGCCAGATATCGTCTCCAGATCAAACGGACGGTCGATAGGGCTCTAACTCATAAAACAAATTCTACGCATGTTTCCGTTGGGATAAGAGTGCTAAAGGTAGGGGGAGGTGGTAGGGTTGCCATCTAGCGAGCAAAATCGCCACCCATTTGGACGGCCGCATGGTGAGATGTGGACCACCAATACTGCCGTGATTGATCCGTGGAGGGCCCACGGAAAGCGATGGGCTAGGAACAGGGGCCCTCATCTCGATAACCCCCAGTTCAGGAGCAAGCCTCCTATAGAAGGCAAGTGAGTTAACTCAGCTGACAAAAATGGCAAGCTTGCCATATATGGTGAGCTTTTATCAGGACATTGAACCCTGGTGCTGAAGGATTATAAACCTCGCAAAGATGTACTCTTTATCTAAAGTGATAGACTATGATTACTCAACCATAACTATCAACCATCGGACTGGTTAATTTTGTTATTTTTTGCGAGGATGTGGTCCTGTTACGAGTATTAATCTTACTGATGTTATTTCTCTCGGAGCTCCAGGATCTAATTGTATTTTTGATCTTATTTTAAACTTAAACATTTTCAAAATAGAATATTAACTGCTACGTACATGAAGATTCACAGTAATATATTATATATGATTGATCTGAGACAATCCTATTAAGATATTGCTAACAAAATAAAAAAGGTGGTCGGTACTATTGGATTGTTGTAACCAGAACTATTACTTAAATGGCAGGCATGCAATGAGGGAACTCTCTGTTAGCTGGTCTAACCGAGGACTTGTAATAAGGAAATAAAAACAGTGGAAACCGGGGGGGCGTCGTACGTCGCCTGTCGCCGCTGCTTCCACGGAGTCTCATTCGCACGGATGTGATCACAAGGGGGGGGGGGGGGTGGGTGTCGTTTTCCATCCAGACCGAAAGCTGGATCCTTTAACGCTTAAATTTTTGGATCCGCTCTCTCTTTAGTTACTTGGGATCCACGAGGGAACAAAAGAAAAGTGGTTGGTTTATATCCAGGGGGATAGGGTCAGTTCGGATTGCTTGCTTCAGGTAAAACTTTTTCACATTAGAGACGCTTGATGTCCCAGACGTCTCTCCATTAATGGAGCACCATTAATTCATTTATCCTTATTGGATAAAGGGGTCTTTGAGATTATATCTTGATGCACTTCCACATATAATTTTTAATGGACACGGTAGGGAACATGTGACAGTGACAGGGGAGGACTGGTTTGGATGCAACTGATGAAAGAGCTATGCTTGCAAAAGTTGTGCGGGATTGGAAGTATTATAACTTTAGCATTAATGTGAATTTTGATGCCTTAGTTTGGTTATGCAGACAGGTTGGATCACTTGAACGGCTTGTTGAAGTTGAAGCCAGATTTGGAGTAAGAATTACACCTCACATGCATCATTTGCAATCAGTAGATTTTCCCCCTATTTTTTCTTTAATAAAAAAAAAAAAGTCATGCAGGTAATTTCATTTATCTACTAGATCTTTTTTCTCATAATTAATTTGTCTGTCAAAAGTTAACCGCAGCAGTCGGTCTTGCCGGTGGTCTGATTTTAACTGTTTAACTGTGAAAATATCTTGACATGCTATGTTTTTAACTGTTTCCGTATGACATCTACAGTGGAAATGGTTTGTTATTTAGAAAAAAAATGAAAATATATAAGAGGTTTGTCTACCATTTTGGTTCTTTTGTATTTATAATGGGAACAATTTATATGATTCATATGGATTTATATGCTTAAGGTATTGTGGATACATTATCTACTATATATGCTATCAAAATCATTCATCATCAATAGAGTTGAAATATGATTGCCCCAGGATAAGGAAGCCATCTATGCCTTGGACATTTTAGAGTAGCAATCTGCTGAGCCATCGACCTAGCGAATATCTATATTATTTGTTCATTATCTATTGAAGAATACTAAAAATATCCTCAGAAAAGTTCTTTATATTGTACAACTTCTGATATCAAATTTTGCTTCCCACCACAAATATAATGCACAAGTGCCGAGTAATATAATAATTAAATAATATTATTGAGATCGAAATTATTCCCATGCCCAGCGCATTTTGATGACATGCTAACATGACAATAATGTTGACCAGGACAAGCAAAACTATGGGTTGGCTCAACATGATCCTACACATATAATAATAAAAATAAGAATATTATAAATTATATTTCTAATGAAATCATTGGTGACACCAGCTTAACTTAGAAAAAAAAATATTAATAATAATAATTATTGATGCAGAAACTGGTCGTCGCCGAAATCCATTGAAGTAGAGGCCGATGAGGTCACCGCCGGAGACCTACAAAACAAAGTTCCATCCGGAGTCGGTGGAGGGTGGCTCCGACAGGACCCTCCGACGATCAAGTCAACTCTGGCCAACAGGAATGGAGTGCTCGAGAATGAGTTCCGCTGAGCTTAAAAAAGAAGAGGAGAGCTTAGAGCTTAGATATTAGAGGTTAGCGATTCGAGGATAGCATATCTAGAGGGTCATTTTTATAGGCGGAGCTTGATGGTGACAGCTGCAGCTGTCTGATTGCGGGTCGCTCGAGACTGCACCGAGTTTGATGCGGAGAGGATGATGCTGTCAGGTCGAAAGCGACAGCCATGCCGTCCAACAGTGGTGGCCTGCTCGAGGTCTGGCAGAGCCGCTGTAGCCTCGCCTGTGGCAGACTGACGGTGACCGTTCGTCCAGCTTTAATAGCCATGGCTCCCAGAAAGCAGGCATTGATCGATGGACTTCGGCATATATCGATTCCAGGGGAGTTCGGCCAAGGGAAAGCTCGGAAGAAGTTCAGCCGCTGGGAGTCCAAAAAAGCTCGGCCGGCTAAAGGGACGACCGCTTGAGGAGTTTGGCCGAGGGACGATTGCCGAGGAGTTCGGCCGTTGGGAGTCCGAAGGAGCTCTGCCGGCTGAAGGGACGGTCGCTTGAGGAGTTCGATCGAGGGACGACTGTCGAGGAGTTCGGTCGCTGGGAGTCCGAAGGAGCTCGGCCGCTGGAGAGTTCGGCTAAGACCCGGCCGCTGAGCAATTCGGCCGGCCCTAAGAGTTCGGCTAAGATCCGTCCGCCGAAGCTCTTCCGTGGCTACTGGTTGCATTAGGTTGAGCATCGAACTAGACTTCGGCAGGAGCGGGGTTTATCCCCAACAGTAGTCCCCCCACTCCCGAGTTCGAAACTCGAAGGAAGGGAGTGTAGAAAAGGCGACTGCCGAAGTCTTCTTCTGGGCTCTGTGCTGGTTTAGGTCGAAGCTCGGGAGAGATCTCATCTCCAGCTAAAATTGATGTCGAAGTTAAGGCCCGGGGGAGATCTCATCTCCAACCGAGGTTGAGGTAGGCTTCGTCTGCTGCGATCGAGGTCGGAGGTTGAGCTCCTCGGGGGCGATATTGTATCCAGCAGTCGAGGTTAATACGGACGCTCGGGAGAGATCTGATCTCAGAATGAGGTTGTCTCCGATCTTATCTCTGGCCGGGGTTGCCTCGGCCGCTCGGGAGAGTCTTATCTCTGCCCGAGGTTGAAGTTGAAGCTTTGCAGCCGAGGTTGACACGGTCGCTCAGGGAAGATTTTATCTCCTTCGACCGAGGTTGATGCGGGCTTTCGGGGGAGATCTTATCTCCTGCAGCCGAGCTTGGCCCGGACGCTCGGGGGAGATCTTATCTCCTACCGAGGTTGGCTTGGTCGATCGGGAGAGATCTTATCTCTGGCCGAGGTTGTCAGCGGTCGCTCGGGAAGAGATCTTATCTCTAGCCGAGGTTGACTCGGTCGCTCGGGAGAGATCTTATCTCTAGCCGAGGTTGTTGCTCGCGTTAGGACGAGGTTCTCCTCCTGTTCCTAACGGGCTGTGGGGGCACATAAGGCTGCTGTCAGGCCTCTCCCCCATCTCATCCCTTGTGAATGAGGCCATTCGCTCGGAAGAGATCTTATCTCTAGCCGAGGTTGACTCGATCGCTCGGAAGAGATTTTATCTCTAGTCAAGGTTGTTGCTCGCGTTAGGATGAGGTTCTTCTCCTGTTCCTAACGGGCTGTGGGGGCACATAAGGGCCGCTGTCAGGGCCTCTCTCCCCATCTCGTTCTTTGTGAATGAGGCCTTCGCTTGGGAGAGATCTTATCTCTAGCCGAGGTTGTCCACAGTCGTTCGGAAGAGATCTTATCTCTAGTCGAGGTTGTCGACGGTCGCTCGAGAGAGATCTTATCTCTAGCCGAGGTTGTTGCTCGTATTAGGACGAGGTTCTCCTCATGTTCCTAACGGGCTGTGAGAGGCACATAAGGGCCGCTATCAGGGTCTCTTCCCCATCTCATCCTTTGTGAACGAGGCCTTCGCTCGGGAGAGATCTTATCTCTAGCCGAGGTTGACTCGGTCGCTCGGGAGAGATCTTATCTCTAGCTGAGGTTGTCGATGGTCGCTCGGAAGAGATCTTATCTCTAGCCGAGGTTGACTTGGTCGCTCGAAAGAGATCTTATCTCTAGCCGAGGTTGTCGACGGTGGCTCGGAAGAGATCTTATCTCTAGCCGAGGTTGTTGCTCGCGTTAGGACGAGGTTCTCCTTCTATTCCTAACGGACTGTGGGGGCACATAAGGGCCGCTATCAGGGCCTCTCCCCCCATCTCGTCCTTCATGAATGAGGCCTTCACTCGGGAGAGATCTTATCTCTAGCCAAGATTGTCATCGATCGCTTGGGAGAGATCTTATCTCTGACCAAGGTTGAAGGTCTTTGACCTGCTCGTGTTAGGACGAGGTTCTCCTCCTCTTCCTAACATGGCAACTATCGACTGCTTCTTCCCTATCATCATAGAAACTGGTCATCGTCGGAATCCGCTGGAGTGGAGGCCGATGAGGTCGCCACCGGGGACCTGCAAAATAAAGTTCCGTCCGGAGTCGGTGGGGGGTGGCTCCGGTAGGACCCTCCGACGATCAAATCAGCTCTGACCAACAAGAATGGAGTGCTCGAGAATGAGTTCCACTGAGCTTAGAGAAGAAGAGGAGAGCTTAGAGCTTAGAGATTAGAGGTTAGCGATTCGAGGATAGCGTATCTGGAGGATTCTTTTTATAGGTGGAGCTTGATGGTGATAGTTGCAGCTGTTTGATGGTGGGTCACTCGAGACTGCACCGGATTTGATGTAGAGAGGATGATGCCGTCAGGTCAAAAGCGACAGCCATGCCATCCGACAGAGGTGGGCTGCTCGAGGTCTGGCAGAGCCACTATAGCCTCGTCTGTGGTAGACTGACGGTGATCGTTCGTCCAGCTTTAATAGCCATGGCTCCTAGAAAGCAGGCATTAATCGATGGACTTCGGCATATATCGATTCCAGGGGAGTTCGGCCAAGGAGAAGCTCGGAAGAAGTTTGACCGTTGGGAGTTCGAAAAAGCTCGGTCGGCTGAAGGAACGGCCGCTTGAGGAGTTCGATCGAGGGACGACTGTCGAGAAGTTCGGCCGCTGGGAGTCCGAAGGAGCTCGGCCGTTGGGGAGTTTAGCTAAGACCCAGCCGCTGAGCAGTTCGGCCGGCCCTAAGAGTTCGGCTAAGACCTGTCCGCTGAAGCTCTTCCGTGGCTACTGGTTGCATTAGGCTGAGCATCGAACTAGACTTCGATAGGAGCGGGGTTTATCCCCAATAGTAGCCCCCCCACTTCCAAGTTCGAAAGTCGAAGGAAGGGAGTGCAGAAAAGGCGACTGTCGAAGTCTTCTTCTGGGCTCCGTGCTGGTTCAGGTCGAAACTCGGGGGAGATCTCATCTCCAGCTAAAGTTGATGTCGAAGTTGATGCCCGGGGGAGATCTCATCTCCAACCGAGATTAAGGTAGGCTTCGTCCGCTACGATCGAGGTCGGAGGTTGAGCTTCTTGGAGGCGATATTGTATCCAACAGTCGAGGTTAATACGGGCGCTCGGAAGAGATCTGGTCTCAGGACGAGGTTATCTCCGATCTTATCTCTAGCTGAGATTGTCTCGGCCACTCGGGAGAGAACTTATCTCTGGCCGAGATTTAAGTTGAAGCTCTGCAGTCGAGGTTGACACGGTCGCTCGGGGGAGATCTTATCTCCTTCGGTCGAGGTTGATGCGGGCTCTCGGAGGAGATCTTATCTCCTACAGCCGAGCTTGGCCCGGACGCTTGAGGGAGATCTTATCTTCTGCCGAGGTTGGCTTGGTCGATCGAGAGAGATTTTATCTCTGACCGAGGTTGTCAACGGTCGCTCGGAAGAGATCTTATCTTTAGGCAAGATTGACTCGATCGCTTGAAAGAGATCTTACCTCTAGCCGAGGTTGTTGCTTGCGTTAGGATGAGGTTCTCCTCCTATTCCTAACGGACTATGGGGGCACATAAGGGCCGCTGTCAGGGCCTCTCCCCCCATCTCGTTCTTTGTGAACGAGGCCTTTGCTCGGAAGAGATCTTATCTCTAGCTGAGGTTGTCGACGGTCGCTCGGGAGAGATCTTATCTCTAGCCGAGGTTGACTCGGTCGCTCGAAAGAGATCTTATCTCTAGCTGAGGTTGCTGCTCGCGTTAGGACGAGGTTCTCTATCTGTTCCTAATGAGCTGTGGGGGCACATAAGAGCCACTATCAGGGCCTCTCCCCCCATCTCGTCCTTTATGAACGAGGTCTTCACTCGGAAGAGATCTTATCTCTAGTCGAGGTTGACTCGGTCGCTCGAAAGAGATCTTATCTCTTGCCGAGGTTGTTGCTCACATTAGGATGAGGTTCTCCTCCTATTCCTAACGGACTGTGGGGGCACATAAGGATCACTGTCAGGGCCTCTCCTCCCATCTCGTCCTTTATGAATGAGGCCCTCGCTCGGAAGAGATCTTATCTCTAGCCGAGATTGTCCACGGTTGCTCGGGAGAGATCTTATCTCTAGCCGAGGTTGACTCGGTCGCTCGAGAGAGATCTTATCTCTAGCCAAGATTGTCGACGGTCGCTCAGGAGAGATCTTATCTCTAGCCGAGGTTGACTCGGTCGCTCGAAAGAGATCTTATCTCTAGCCGAGATTGTTGCTGCTCGCGTTAGGATGAGGTTCTCCTTCTGTTCCTAACGGACTGTCAGGGCACATAAGGGCCGCTATTGGGGCCTCTCCCCCCATCTTGTCCTTTGTGAATGAGGCCTTCACTCGGAAGAGATCTTATCTCTAGCCGAGATTGACTCGATCGCTCGGGAGAGATCTTATCTCTAGCCGAGGTTGTCGATGGTCGCTCGAAAGAGATCTTATCTCTAGTCGAGGTTGGCTCTGTCGCTCGAAAGAGATCTTATCTCTAGTCGAGGTTGTTGCTCACGTTAGGATGAGGTTCTTCTTCTGTTCCTAACGGGCTATGGGGGCACATAAGGGATGCTGTCAGGGCCTCTCCCTCCATCTCGTCCTTCGTGAATGAGGCCTTCGCTCGGGAGAGATCTTATCTCTGGCCAAGGTTATTATCGATCGCTCGGAAGAGATCTTATCTCTGGCCGAGGTTGAAGATCTTTGACCTGCTCGTATTAGGATGAGGTTCTTCTCCTATTTCTAACATGGCAACTATCGACTACTTCTTTTCTGTCATCATATTTTTGCACCCAGAAATAATATTATTGAAAGGGAAGAATTTTATTGAAAGAAAGTTACTGGCAACGCATTACTAAGTTTTTTGTGTTTCAGGATCGTGGTAGCATTATTCCTCCGCATTTTTTCATTCGGACGATCTTTTCTAATTCATGCTGGCCTCCTCAATTTAGAGCATGCTTCTCTCGATGCTGAAAGGTGTCGAATCGCCGATATACCAAGTTCCTCCCTGGGGTAACGCTGATGATGCCGTAAGGTGGCCGACCTTGTCGTTCCTTGTTACGGCAGCGTCCTTAGCCGATCTTCTCCTATCGAAGAAATTTACCCAGCCGTTCCTTCCTGACGAGCTCCTCAATTTCATCTCAGAGCTGGATGCATTCCTCAGTGTCGTGGCCATGGTCACGATGGTAGAGGCAGTACTTGCTTCGATCGCACTTGCTCGAGGAAGACCATAACCCTTCTGGTCTTGGCAGCTGGTTCTTAACTTCGGTGAGAATTTGAGTTCGAGGAGCATTGACGGGGGCGTAGTCGTGGAACCTTTCGGGAGCAGGGCTTCTTCGCGCCCCTCTGTCGAGGCTTCCTCGGTGGCAAGCTCGAGGAGTTCGAGCCCGCCTACTTTCAGAGGGAGTCCGTGAGCGTGGTCGAACTTCGCTCGGCTCTCCATGATCCGCCAGCCACTCTCTCAAGGCTTCTTCATCCTTCAACTTGAAGGCTTCTTCCGCACGGACATATCTCTCGACCCAAGCCAGCAGATCGGTGAAGTCCCTGGGATACTTTTTTTCCAAGGAGAATAACAAGTCATTTTTCTGAAGGCCGCCCTTGAGCGTGGTCATCACAACAGACTGGTCCAAGTCTCGGACCTCCAATGCCGTGGCGTTAAATCGGGTGACGTAAGTCCGAATGGATTCTCTCCGCTTCTACTTAACATTCATCAGAGAATTCGAACCTCGGTGCGGACGTCGGCAGCTGATAAAGTGAGCCACGAACTGACTGCTTATCTGATCAAAAAAAAGATCGTACTCAACTTCAATGCCGAGTACCAATTTTTAGCTTCTCCCTTTAAAGTAGATAGAAAAGCTCGGCACAGTATGGCATCTGAAGCACCATGGTGTAGCATCATGGCACGGAAGGCCTCTAGATGATCAACCGGATCAGAAGTTCCATCGTAGCTTTTCAGTTAAGGGAGCTCGAAGTTCGATGGAATGGATTCTTGCATAATTCAGAGGGAGAAAGGAGGTTCGGCGTGGAAGTCGGCATGATGAGTCGGAGCGACGTGACCGAGCTCTTCAATCCATCGGTCCATCTTCCGTAGTCTGTGATCAAGGGCATCGTCCTGGTCATAGATCTTGGGAGACTTCCGACTACAAGCAGGAAAGATCTCCTCCAGAGGAGAACCATGATCCGAACAAGGATCTCTGACTCTCTATTTTTCTTTCCAAGGGGCGGCGGGCACACCAGCCTGAGTACCCATTTCTGGGGCCGATTTTCGACATCCGAATGACGGATTTCCTAGTGGAGTCGCCATCGGAGGCTACTGCATGGCCCGCATTGCATCCACGAAGCCACGGACATGTCGGACGAGCAGATTGAACTACTCCACATTTACCATGGGTACGGGTGGAACCTGAGTTCCCAGGGCTGAAGCAGGGGTAGACGGATCTGGACGGGATCGAGATGCGGAGGCCACCGATCGTCGAGTCAAAGCTCTCCTGGGTGGCATTTTCTCTTTGGGAGAGGACTCCGGTGAGGAAGAAGAGAGGTCTTCGGAGATAGAGAAATCACCGTCAAACACTCCTTTAAGAATAAGGGAACCTCGAAGGTTCAAGGTGCCCTTCCTCTAGCGCTAATCTGTTGACACAGAAACTAGTCGTCGTCGAAATTCACTGGAGTGGAGGCCGATGAGATCGCCGTCGGAGATCTGCTAAACAAAGTTTCATCCGGAGTCGGTGGGGGATGGCTCCGATAGGACCCTCCGACGATCAAGTCAGCTCTGGCCAACAGGAATAGAGTACTTGAGAATGAGTTCCGCTGAGCTTAGAGAAGAAGAGGAGAGCTTAGAGCTTAGAGATTAGAGGTTAGCAATTCGAGGATAGCGTATCTGGAGGGTTCTTTTTATAGGTGGAGCTTGATGTTGACGGCTGTAGCTATCTGATGGTGGGCCGCTCGAGACTGCATCGGATTTGATACGGAGAGGATGATGCCGTTAGGTCAAAAGCGATAGCCATACCGTCCAACAGTGGTGGCCTGCTCGAGGTCTGGCAGAGTCGTTGTAGCCTCACCTATGGCAGACTGATAGTGACCGTTCGTTCAGCTTTAATAGCCATGGCTCCCAGAAAGCAGGCATTGATCGATGGACTTCGGCATATATCGATTCTAGGGGAGTTCGGCCAAGGGAAAGCTCGGAAGAAGTTCGATCGCTGGGAGTTCAAAAAAGCTCGGCCGACTGATGGGACGGCCGCTTGAGGAGTTCGGCCTAGGGACGACTGCCGAGGAGTTCGATCGCTGGAAGTTCGAAGGAGCTCGATCGGCTGAAGGGATGGCCGTTTGAGGAGTTCGGTCGAGGGATGACTATTGAGGAGTTCGGCCGCTGGAAGTTCGAAGGAGCTCGGCCGCTGGGGAGTTCAGCTAAGACCCGACCGCTGAGCAGTTCGGTCGGTCCTAAGAGTTTGGCTAAGACCCATCCGCTGAAGCTCTTTCGTGGCTACTGGTTGCATTAGGCTGAGCATCGAACTAGACTTCAGCAGGAGCGGGGTTTATCCCCAACAGTGGCGGCCCCACTCTTGAGTTCGAAAGTCAAAGGAAGGGAGTGCAGAAAAGATGACTGTCGAAGTCTTCTTCTGGGCTCTGTGCTGGTTCAGATCGAAGCTTGGGGGAGATCTCATCTCCAGCTAAAGTTAATGTCAAAGTTGAGACCCGGGGGAGATCTCATCTCCAACCGAGGTTGAAGTAGGCTTCGTCCGCTGCGATCGAGGTCGGAGGTTGAGCTCCTTGGAGGCGATATTGTATCCAACAGTCGAGGTTAATACGGACGCTCGAAAGAGATCTGATCTTAGGACGAGGTTGTCTTCGAATTTATCTCTGGCCGAGGTTGTCTCAGCCGCTTGGAAGAGATCTTATCTCTGACCGAGGTTGAAGTTGAAGCTCTACAACCGAGGTTGACACGGTCGCTCGGGGGAGATCTTATCTTCTTCAGTCGAGGTTGATGTGGGCTCTCGAGAGAGATCTTATCTCCTACAACCGAGCTTGGCCCGAACGCTCGGGGGAGATCTTATCTCCTACCGAGGTTGGCTTGCTCGATCGGAAGAGATCTTATCTCTGGTCAAGGTTGTCGACGATCGCTCGGAAGAGATCTTATCACTAGCCGAGGTTGACTCGATCGCTCGGAAGAGATCTTATCTCTAGCCGAGGTTGTTGCTCGCGTTAGAACGAGATTCTCCTCCTATTCCTAACGGACTGTGGGGGCACATAAGGATCGCTGTCAGGGCCTCTCCCTCCATCTCATCTTTTGTGAACGAGGCCTTCCCTCGGGAGAGATCTTATCTCTAGTCAAGGTTGACTCGATCGCTCGGGAGAGATCTTATCTCTAGCCGAGGTTGTTGCTCGTGTTAGGATGAGGTTCTCCTCCTATTCCTAATGGACTGTGGGGGCACATAAGGGCCGCTGTCAGGGCCTCTCCCCCCATCTCATCCTTTGTGAATGAGGCCTTCACTCGAGAGAGATCTTATCTCTAGTCGAGGTTGTTCACGATCGTTCGGGAGAGATCTTATCTCTAGCCGAGGTTATCGACAGTCGCTCGGAAGAGATCTTATCTCTAGTCGAGGTTGATTCGATCGCTCGAGAGAGAGATCTTATCTCTAACTAAGGTTGCTACTCGCGTTAGGACGAGGTTCTCCTCCTGTTCCAAACGGACTATGGGGGTACATAAGGGCCGCTGTCAGGGCCTCTTCTGCCATCTTCGTCCTTTGTGAATGAGGCCTCCGCTCGGAAGAGATCTTATCTCTAGCCGAGGTTGACTTAGTCGCTCGGAAGAGATCTTATCTCTAGCCGAGGTTGACTCGATCGCTCGGGAGAGATCTTATCTTTAGCCGAGGTTATTGCTCGCGTTAGGACGAGGTTCTCCTCCTATTTCTAACGGACTATGAGGCATATAAGGGCCGCTGTCGGGGCCTCTCCCCCCATCTCTCTCGTCCTTTATGAACGAGGCCTTCGCTCGAGAGAGATCTTATCTCTAGCCGAGGTTGTCCACGGTCGCTCGGGAGAGATCTTATCTCTAGTCGAGGTTATCGATGGTCGCTCAGAAGAGATCTTATCTCTAGCCGAGGTTGACTCGATCGCTCGGAGAAGATCTTATCTCAAGCCGAGGTTGTTGCTCGCGTTAGGACGAGGTTCTCCTCCTATTCCTAACGGGCTGTGGGGGCACATAAGGGCCGCTATCGGGGCCTCTCTCTCCATCTCGTCCTTTGTGAACGAAGCCTTCGCTCGAAAGAGATCTTATCTCTAGCCGAGGTTGTCCACGATCGCTCGAAAGAGATCTTATCTCTAGCCAAGGTTGACTCGATCACTCGGAAGAGATCTTATCTCTAGCCGAGGTTATCGACGGTCGCTCGAGAGAGATCTTATCTCTAGCCGAGGTTGACTCGATCGCTCGGAAGAGATCTTATCTCTAGCCGAGGTTGTTGCTCGCGTTAGGACGAGGTTCTCCTCCTGTTCCTAACGGACTGTGGTGGCACATAAGGGCCGCTGTCAGGGCCTCTCCTTCCATCTCGTCCTTCATGAATGAGGCCTTCGCTCGGGAGAGATCTTATCTTTGGTCGAGGTTGTCATCGATCGCTCGGGAGAGACCTTATCTCTGATCGAGGTTGAAGGTCTTTGACCTGCTCATGTTAGGAGGAGGTTCTCCTCCTATTTCTAACACGGCAACTATCGACTACTTCTTTTCTGTCATCACATTTTTGCACCCAGAAATAATATTATTGAAAGGAAAGAATTTTATTGAAAGAAAGTTACTGGCAACGCATTCCCGAGTTTCTTGTGTTTCAGGGTCGTGTTAGCGTTATTCCTCCATGTTTCTTCATTCGGATGACCTTTTCTAACTCACACTGGCCTCCTTAATTTGGAGCATGCTTCTCTCAACGTTGGGAGGTGTCGAATCGTCGATATACCAAGTTCCTCCCTGGGGTAATGCTGATGACGCCGTAAGGCGGCCGACCTTATCATTCCTAGTTACAACAGCACCCTTAGCCGATCTTCTCCTATCGAAGGAATTTATCCATCTGCTCCTTTCTGACGAGCTCCTCAATTTCGTCTCGAAGCTGGATGCATTCCTCAGTGTCGTGACCATGGTTGCGATGGTAGGGGCAGTACTTGCTTCGATCATGCTTGTTCGAGGGAGACCGTAACTCTTTTGGTTTTGGCAGCTGGTTCTTAACTTCGGTGAGAATCTAAGTTCGAGGAGCGTTCAAGAGGGCGTAGTCGCAGAACCTTTCGAGATGAGGGCTTCTTCGCGCCCCTCTGTCGGGGCTTCCTCGATGGCGAGCTCGAGGAGTTCGGGCCCACCTACTTTCGGAGGGAGTCCGTGAGCGCGGTCGAACTTCGCTCGGCTCTTCATGGTCCACCAGCCGCTCTCTCAAGACTTCTTCATCCTTCAACTTGAAGGCTTCTTCCACACGGGCATATCTCTCGGCCCGAGCCAGCAGATCGACGAAGTTCCTGAGATACCTTTTTTCAGGGAGAACAGCAAGTCATTTTTTTGAAGGCCGCCCTTGAGCACGGCCATCGTAACAGATTGGTCCAAGTCTCGGACCTCCAATGCCACGGCGTTAAATCGGATGATGTAAGCTCAGATGGATTCTCTCCGCTTCTACTTGACATTCATCAGAGAATCCGAACCTCGGCACGGACATCGGCTACTGATGAAGTGAGCCGCGAACTGACTGCTCATCTGATCAAAAGAAAGATCATACTCGACTTCAATGCCGAGTACCAATTTTTAATTACTCCCGTTAAGGTAGATGAAAAACCTCGGCACAGTATGGCGTCTGAAATACCATGGAGTAGCATCATGGCACGGAAGGCCTCCAGATGATCAACCGGATCAGAAGTTCCATCGTAGCTTTTCAGTTGAGGGAGCTCAAAGTTTAGTGGAACGAGTTCTTGCATAATTCGGAGGAAGAAAGGAGGTTCAACGTGGAAGTCGGTATGATGAGCTGGGACGACGTGGTCGAGCTCTTCAATCCGTCGGTCCATCTTCCGCAATCTGTGATCAAGGGCGTCGTCCTGATCGTAGATCTTGGGGGACTTTCGACTACAAGTGAAAAAGATCTCCTCCAGAGGAGAACCATGATCTGAACATGGATCCCCGACTCTCTATTTTTCTTTCCAAGGGGCGACGGGCACACCGGCCCGAGTATCCTTTTTTGGGGCCGATTTCTGACATCCAAATGGCAGATTTTCTAATGGAGTCACCATCGGATGCTACTGCATGGCCCACATTGCATCCACGAGGCTACGAACCTGTCGGACGAGCAGGTTGAACTGCTCCACATTTACCATAGGTACGGATGGAATCTGAGTTTCCAGGGCTGAAGAAGGGGCAGATAGATTTGAACGAGATCAGGATGCGGAGGCCGCCGATCATCAAATTGAAGCTCTCCTGGGAGGCATTTTCTCTTTGAGAGAGAACTCTGATGAGGAAGAAGAGAGATCTCCGGAGAGAGAAAAATCATCGTCGAGCACTCCTTTAAGAATAAGGAAACCTCGAAGGTTCGGGGTGCCCTTCCTCTAGCGCCAATCTATTGACGCAGAAACTAGTCATCGCCGAAATCCACTGGAGTGGAGGCCGATGAGGTTGCCGCTAGGGACCTGTAAAATAAAGTTCCATCCAGAGTCGGTGGGGGGTGGCTCCGACAGGACCCTCCGATGATCAAATCAGCTCTGGCCAATAGGAATGGAGTGCTCGGAAATGAGTTTCGCTGAGCTTAAAGAAGAAAAGGAGAGCTTAGAGCTTAGAGCTTAGAGATTAGGGGTTAGCGATTTGAGGATAGCGTATCTGGAGGGTCCTTTTTATAGGCGGAGCTTGATGGTGATAGATGTAGCTATCTGATGGTGGGTCGCTCGAGACTGCATCGGGTTTGATGTGGAGAGGATGATGCCGTCAAGTCGAAAGCAACAGCCATGCCGTCCGATAGTGGTGGGCTGCTCGAGGTCTGGTAGAGCCACTGTAGCCTCGCCTGTGGTAGACTAACGGTGATCGTTCGTCCAGCTTTAATAGCCATGGCTTCCAGAAAGCAGGCATTGATCGATGAACTTCGGCATATATCGATTCCAGGGGAGTTCGACCAAGGGGAAGCTCGGAAGAAGTTCGACCACTGAGAGTTCGAAAAAGCTCGATTGGCTGAAGGAACGGCCGCTTGAGGAGTTCGGCCGAGGGACGTCTGTCGAGGAGTTCAACCGTTGGGAGTCCGAAGGAGCTCGATCGGCTGAAGGGACAGCCGCTTGAGGAGTTCGACCGAGGGATGACTGCTGAGAAGTTCGGCCGCTGGAAGTCCGAAGGAGCTCGGCCGCTAGGGAGTTCGGCTAAGACCCGGTCGCTGAGCAGTTCGGTCGGTCCTAAGAGTTCAACTAAGATCCGTCCGTTGAAGCTCTTCCGTGGCTACTGTTTGCATTAAGCTGAGCATCAAACTAAACTTCGATAAGAGCAGGGTTTATCCCCAATAATAATAATAGTAGTATTAGCATTAATATTAATATTATTTGCTTGACTTTCAACTATATTGTTGGTATAGAAATCAGATCGTCGTTGGAGATGCTAGAGTGGACGTTCGAGATCTCATCGATGTGATCTATAAAATAAAATCCTGACCGAAAGTCGGTGGTTTCGGCATGAACCCTCCAATAATCAAATTAGAAATCTAACCAATAAGAATGGAGTATCCAGGAGTTAGATGATTCTAAATTGAAGACATATTTGAAGGATCTTATTTATAGATGAAGTTGTAATAGATTGCCAGTGATCGCTGTAACTAATTATCAGTGCATAGTTTGGCCGTTCTAATTTTGATATGGAGGATAGGTGGGCAATCATAACCACCTGGTAGTGACCAACTATAATCTGATTATGATGTTGATAAAAATATCTGCTCCTATTATTGATACTTAAGATCAGAGGCTATCGAGTTTAACAGCTGGTTACATGGATTATAGTTATATTATGGAATCTAAGGTTGGATAGACTGAGCTTGAGAGTCAGTTATCTGAGTTGGACTTGTACTTCAGATTCTGAGGTCAAATGAGCTTGAGAGCCTGACGAGCATCGAGTCTCTTGATTGGAACTGCGGTAGAGTCACTTTCACTAGTTTGACGAAGGTTAGCTGAAAGTTCAACCACGTTCGAGATCGGATCTTGATAGAAACCGCTACTTCAAAATTGCTGATGTCAAGCATAAACTGAAGGATACGGTCGTGAAGCTTGGTGGATATTCGAGATCGGACATCAGTGAAAAGTCACCGTTATTTCGGGATAAGCTATCATCAAGCTTATATTGAAGGTCGGAATGCACCGAGTTTGGAGATAAATCTTTTGACATCAATCAAAATCCTGGGATTAGTTTGGCCGCATTTTAGACTAGACTGCATTAGATGTTGGATGGTACCTTTAAGAGCTCGACGGCTTACAAATATTTTTGGCAAAAATTATTTTTTTTTTCAACATATATAATTTTAGCTATTGCTGAATTTATCATGGATTACATGTAGATGCTTTTTTTATGTCCTAGGACAGTGAAGTAAGACTTTTTTTATTTTTTTTGTACTTTTAAATATCATTGGTTTCTTTTTTTTTTTTTTTTTTACTTTTTTTTCTTTCACAATATATATTTTCAATTTTATCCCTGATAGATGCAGCAGCAATTGATTCAGCATTAGATGAAATCATATAACTTTATCAATTTACTAGAGGAGATCTACCACATCTATTGTGATATTAGTCCATCTTTCTTTAGGAGGAAAGAACCCTAAATTCTTATGTGTCAAAACTTAAAAGACGGCAGAAATAGATCATTGGTGGATTAGATAGATCCTGTTATGAATTTCCTTTCCCATAATAAATTTGTACCATTTATATTATTAAAATAGAGTGCAAGATAACGACAACTCATACCTCTAGAAAAACATGGAGGCATATATAACATAAACAATTGAGTGGAAAATAATGAATATAGTGTTTTTTGTGTTTATTTATTCTAGAGGGTATTATTTTGCATAGTATTTTATTATACACCCGAAATATGTTATTATGATATAAAGACACACACACACACACACATATATATATATATATATATATATATATATATATATATATATATATATATATATATATATATATATATATATATATATATATATATATATATATATATATATATATATATATATATATATATATCTATATAACTATATCTATATCTAAATATCGTTGATTATTTGGAGGAACAATCAACCTAAGATTATAATAATCTTAAATATTTTCAGAGAAAAAAAACTTGCACGAAAGGGTATTATTAAAAGGGGGCTTTTATATTTAAGCGTGTTGGCTTCCCACTACGCGCCGCTTTAATTACCTGCACTTTGAACACGCCATCTGGAGAAGCCAAAAGAATTCTATTTGATTTCAATAATGGGGAACGCATTTTCCCAAATCGATATAGATATGGAGAATATGTTAAATGGCCTGATGATATGTGCGAGTGTTACATAAGGTATATTTATGGGATTTCCATACCTCTTGCTTGTGATGCATCATCCATCAACAGCTTCAATTCTAGACGATGCCTCTTCTTCACTTGGAGCATTATTCTAGTGTTGCGTGCATCCATAAAAGCTTCTTCTCGGCAAGGTACTCAAACTGACATAAATTATGAAAATGAGTTGTTTGTTTTAGATCTATACAATTTCTAGCAACGTCTGCGAGTGGTCTTCATCTTTGCATGGTGTCCTCCATTATTGTATTAATGTTTCACGTGGTGATGATTGCCCATGTTGCCCAAGTATCACATCTTAATGCGGAACCACAACAAAACTACCTCACCTTATCGTCAAACCATAGCCCTGCCCCTATTATTTTCTTCTCTTCGTCCTTATGCTCCCTATTCTCTGCCCTCCATATTTTCTTGATAATTCTTGTATATGGTAACAAGAAATCACAAAAGAGAAAAAATTTAAAAAAAAAAAAATCAATGCAAACACAAAATTTATATGAAACTAGTATTAAAGTCGATTTGTAGATCGTTGATCGAAGATGTCCGTGACAAAGTTCGAAATAAAAAAATTTGATGGAACCAATGAATTTGAATTATAGCGGATCAAGATGCATGCACTGCTCGTACAGCATGATCTGACGATAGTCTGCTTGCATCTTTAACGTCAACATAGAAGAAAGGAATTATAGCGAGGGCTCATGGTGCCATCTAATTAAGTCTATCCAACGAGGTACTTCGCAAGGTATGCGTTCAGAGCACTGCTCTTGGGATTTGGAAGAAACTGAAGACGTTGTATATAAAGAAATTCCTAACAAATTAATCATCCGTATCTGAAGCAATGTTTGTATCAGTTGAAGATGAAATCAGGTACTCCTATGAGCGATCATATTGATCTATTTAATCAGATTATTATGGATCTTCATAATGTTGATATAAGAATTAAGGATGAAGACCAAGCTCTTTTACTACTATGTTCTTTGCCTGAATTATATAAAAATTTTATTGATACTATGCTGTATGGGATAATAAGTATTATTTTGGAAGAGGTAAAATCATCCTTGAACTGTGAGTTGAAGAAAAAGATGATAGACAATCAGGTCAATGATGGCTTGAATGTTAGAGACAGCAATAAGGATAAAGGATCATATAACAGCGAAAAGTCCTAAGTAAATCTAAGGGGAGAGTTCTGATGAATCTATTGGTGATAATGTTCTTGCAGTAGTGACTAAGAAAAATTTTGATGGGTATGTAAGCATTCGTATCCTTGCAATAGATGTTATATGCTCTAGTTCCGAGTGGATTCTTGATTTGAGCTGCTCTTATGCCCAGATAAAGAATCTTTTGCTACTTACTAGTATGATGGTAGAGTTCTGATGGGGAACAACAAAGCTTATAAGGTTGTTGGAAAAAGGACAGTTTAAATCAAGATGTTTGATGGTATTGTAAGGACATTGACAGATGTTAGATATATACTTGAATCGAAGAAAAATCTAATTTTCTTAGGTATGCTTGATTTTATTGGTTGTGAGTTTAGAAGTCGAGATGGAGTCATCGAGGTGTCTAAAGATATTCTTGTTGTGATAAAGAAAATCAAGTGAAACCAGGATAACACTATCATAAGATCTAGCTCAATTGGATTTGCAAAGCAGGAGTCTCTCACTACTATGTTGTGGCATATCCATCTGGAACACATAAGTAAGAGAGGATTGGCGGAACTGAGCAAACAAGGATTGTTACGTGGTTTTTCCCTCTAGTTTAGAGGGTTTTTCATGTAAATATGATGTTTGCATTGATTTTAGATTTTCTTCTTATTTGACGTCTTGTTACAACATCGTAGAACAAGCACTAAAGATTAGGTTCAGCTAAGGGTGTCTCCATGAAAAGTATCATATGGGTTAAAGTTATTCGTAAAAGTAGACATGAAAAATCTCCTTGCAGGCAAAATAATAAACTGCATGGATCCTTTGCAAGGCACGCGTGGCATCATAGAAAGCTATGAATCTATCGATGGCCGCCATCATAGGATGGACTGCCATCAAACAACATAGGCATAAATATTCTCCGGTGGAGTGCTCTACTCTACGTGTGCGATGCGTGCAAAGGTCGATGATAATGATAAAAATATTGAGGAATTCTGTGGATGGTATCAAGAAAGCAGCAATGTTTAAAAAAGATTTCCTGCTCATTGCGAACGTGTCAAATAGGAAAAGATCATGCCGTAACCAAAAACCAAAAAAAGAAAAGAAAAGAAAAAAAAAGAAAAGGCCCATGGTGAAGACATTTGGGACTTTATACGAACACAATTGTTTAGAAGAAATCATTTGAATTGCAAGGGTTCCACGACTGGTAAATGTGACAAGTTTTTGACTTGGCGAGCATTAAAACGAGATATTATTATCCTCATGAAAACTAGATACAGCACAAGCAAATTCTGACATTAGATCGATAGCTTTATAGCAATGGATCTGTTTTAAAACAAAATTAAAGTGGCCCATTTGTCCTTGCTCCTGAGGCATGTCAGCTGGAGGCCCAAATAACAGCAGAAGCATCCAGGGCGAGAAGCTGGCAGGCTGAACCAGTTTTCTTGGACTGGACCAGTTGGGCTTGGTGTTATGTGGTTTCCTACTTCTAGAACTGGAACCCAAGGGCATATATACAAATATATTTTACGTGGCTCGTATATTTTACCTTTTAAGAATTTGAATGAAAGGGTGTAAGACGTGCGCTTAAAATATCAAATATTTTCAATAGGGCTCTCCTCAAATTGTCGTATGCTAATGTTGTCCACCATTGAAATAAATAGGCTAGGTGATGCACTCAAAATTCTATCAACACTCTAATTGATGCGAAATGAGAAGTTGACGTCATGAGCATGGATCCAAAGTAACTTGCTGTGGCAATTCGAAAATTCGCTTTCTAACATGTATAAATATGTGGACACATCTCTATCATTTTTCTCAAGCATAGTATGTCATATATGTATGTATGTGCGTACATGTATATGCATAGTACAATGGATCAAAACATAATTATTTCTCTTCTTAGATTTCGTGGATGTGAAATGGCTCTCTCTCTCTCTCTCTCTCTCTCTCTATATATATATATATATATATATATATATATATATATATATATATATATATATATATATATATATATATATATATATGTAGGGATGCATGTATGTATATGTATGTATATATATGTGTATATATATGAATCTCCACACATTACATGAATTGCTTCGCTTCTTCTCTTATGGCTGTAATCACCAAAGGTCAATGGCAAAGAACGAGTTAAATGCACGACAAAAAGAAAGAAGCTTAACAAACACTCATTTCTGTCATCCCTCTTAGCCTAGATATACACCATAGGCAGACGCTCTTATATTATGCAAGCTTGCATCCAGCACCTATGCCTTTTTTTTTTTTTTGTTTCCTTCTCTTTTCCCCCGTTGTTTGCATTCTCGTTGAGCCCCAAATGGACTTCCAATCTCTCTCCTACTCATAGAAAACCAGTATCATCTGATGGATTGGACCTTTATTGGTAGACCTTTGGAGAAGTCTACAAAGGGGTAAGCAAAGGCTTGGTCAAGCTCTGCCAATTCCCATCGATAGTTTAGTATAAGGTGGTGCATGAACACTGCTATCTCAAGCTTGGCCAGTTCGGAGCCTGCACATAGACGGGGGCCGCCACCATATGGCATGAAGTTGTTTGTTGTTGTCGTGCCAGTAGAGCTCTTCTGAATGCCAAAAGGAGAGAGGCAAAAAGTTTCATCTTATTTTCTTCTTGAAGCACTAGAAATCGTAATGATTTCATCCCCAAAAAAAAATCATAAATGATGAACTTTAATTTTTAAAACTATTGTCATTCTTCTAAGTATGAAGTGACTTAACATGATTCTCAAGTATATCTTTTTTTTTTTCTTTGCTTTCCTTCGGGTTTCAGCAAGTAGATTTATACAGGTGCTTATTAGGAATTTCCTTTCATGGGGCGAAGATTCAAAATTTTTGAAGAAATTTGTTGGAAGCTTGTTCAAGTTCAAAAGTAATCTAGGAGATGCAAGAAAAAAGAAAAAAACAGTAACATCATAAAATTTTAATCCATGTTTTGCTCATGTAAGAAGTAATGGATGAGAATTTATTTAAAATATGTGTTAATCCTACGTTATTGAATCCTTTAAATTTTGATAACTCTTATATAACTTTTAGAAATGAAATAAAATGCTGACAAAAATGTAATGAATAAAAAGATAAAAAAAATATATTTAAGAAATTAGGATCAATAGCTTTCATTGGACAAGACTTGCCATTGCGGTTTGTCCTATCTTGGCTAATTTACAGTAGCTTAAACTACTAGTCTGATAAGCTGTGGTACAGTGCCGCATCACGTTTGCAGGATTGAACCAGACATCCTAAGTTCGTAAGACAAGCAATAAATGGGTTTGGTTTGAGTAGCGAGAGAGACCGATGGAGTGGAGGAAGTGTGTACGGCGAGAGAACAATGAGTGCAATGCACACCTAACCGCGTTTGAGGCAAAACTTTCTCTCTCTCTCTCTCTCTCTCTCTCTCTCTCTCTCTTCTTCTTCTTCTTCTTCTTCTTCTTCTTCTTCTTCTTTTTGTTGGGGGGGGGGAGGGAGGAGGAGGATTAAGTCATTATCTAGTCATAGTGTGCATTAGGTGAGGTCATCAATATATAGAGTCCAACTATTACCAAAATAAATTTAGAACCCAGTTCAAGGAACCCACCACAATTTTTCCACCACCAGTGAATCACTCCTCGGTTGCTGCATCTTATCTTATCAATGAAGAGTACAATACTATTTTGTTTTTTATGATAAAAATATTAAATAATTTTTAGAATAATTTTAATTTTTTTTTATTTTAAAATAAAAATGAGAATGTGTGACACTTAATCTTGTAAATATATCCCTAATATCAGATATCAACCAGCTATTATACTTAAAGAATCTAAAGAAAGAACACATCACAAGCAAACAGTTGATGATGCATTAGTCTTGCACATTCTACCATCATGATTCATATGCATCTCACTAAAATGCTCTTAAAAAATCTATCCTCGTGAAGCTTGGCCATAAAAAAAATGGTCCCCCTAATTTCCTAAAATGTTTGCATTGGGCCATTAAGACATGGTCCCACGATTTCATGGCTTAGCTTCGGAAGCCCCATACATGAACCTTGGAGTTGGCCCATGAAATTAATCTCCATAAATTGCCGAGTCCCTTTCACTAAAGTTTGGATGTGGGCAAGGCATACACGTGCATGGCCAACCCAATCAATACGTGGGACCATGCTCCGTCCAAAGTCATGCTCATCAACATCATCATCCACTATGCTCCACACTATGCATATGGACATGTTCTTTGCCACACAAATGGCCCTACCATATAATAATAATAATAATAATTTTTTTAATGTAATGAAATCATTATTACATAAATAACTTGTTTCTAATTTATAGAAATGCGAATTAGTTGTTAATATACAAGTTAGACATTAGTATGAACTTTTCTAGAAAATAAACTTTAATAGTATGTCTAAATAGAGCTTGCCATCTTAAACTAATAAGTAAAGCCTTTTTGTGATTATACCAAAGATATGGATTTAAATCCCACCTTCACCAAAATAAACCCATCATACAAAAGAAAAGTATTGTGACCCAAATGTATTGGCTAAGAATGATGGCCTAGCTTAACTTGTGAGAGGAACATTTGGGTCATCAAAGCCTTCCATTTGGGCTGAAACAAAATTTCAATAGGCCACAGCCCAACCCAACCGAATTAGGGGATGTCCGGACTATTTATAGGACAGAGTTTAGATAGGACTGCAAGTTTGTGAACACCAGCTGTTTGCAAGAATGTAATTTGGAAAATTAGGAGTTTTTGATGGCTAGAGACATGGAGGGCCTATTCTTCTTTATTGTTTTCCTTGGGAAAATAAATATGTGGCTACTGTGACGATGCCCTATTCACCTAACAAATAGATATTTTGTGAGGACCATGGAGTAGATCCAAGTTCCCTTTGTGCTTTATCTGCCCTCACTTGTTTGGGACATGATGGCTACTTTCGAATTCCGATAATTAAATTACATCCTTTTTCTTTATTTCACTTTCATGCCTACTTCATTTATAATTAAATATGTGGATTCCTCTTCCACCATTTTGCTTAAAAAAAGAGATAAATTACATCTTGCATGGGCAAGGCATGGTTTCTTTTTTTTTTTCTTTTTTTTTTTTTCTTCCTTTTTTTTATGCAATGTGGAGGAAGTAAGGTGCTTCCCCCACTTAATTTTATTGATTAAAGTAAGCATATATACAAAAGGAAATAACATTTGAATAGGTATGGAGAGAGAGAAAAGAAAATAAAGTGAAGCTAATGAGAAGATATGAGTCCAAATTTGATGGTGTCCTTCAATCATCTTCTCCAACGACATGTGTTCTCAAAGATAGTGAAATTTATCATGTTAAACCTTTTGATGGTGTCCTCCAATCATGTTCTCTAACCCCGTACGTTCGCAAAGATAGTGAAATTTACCATGTTAATCCTACTAAATATATCTTTTAGATTAAGTAAAATCTTAATAATTCAGCTCAGGTCACAGCTAAGGAACCTTTTGACAAGTACTACTCCACTTGAGGCAGTTGTTGGAACTCCTAGGATCACTAAAGCAATAGTCTCCTTCTGATTGTAATAGTTCTTAATCAGAAAAGAGAAGTACAGGCACTGTATTTCCAAGGACAAGAAAAGAATAGCGACATTGGCATGATCCCAAGCCTTATATATCTGACCATTGTTCCGAGATTAATAGGACCATTTGACCATCCAATGCAATGTCAATTTTGCATCATGCGTCCAAATGCATGGGACACATGATGAATCAAAGCTTGAGCCCTTGTCATGCATGTTTGGTCATGCATCTCAACATGTGATGTGAGATTAATACGGAAATAAACTTAAGCCATTGTCATCATGCGACAATTAGCACCTCGTTATCGAAGGTTGGGACGATCGGCAAATAAAACGTCTCATCAAGCCATCGATATCGATTACCTAAGTGAAAGGTTGGCAAGCATCTCAAGCACATCTTCGATACGTTGCAAATTTCGAACCAAGAATAACTAGAATGCATGGTTCATCGGTGACACTTTCTAATTAAACTCCGTGGGCTTCGATACAAATGTGTGCTGCACCCTAGTAATATTTATCAACACAAAATATCAGCTCAACTACATGTCCCTCACAATGCCAAGAACAAAGAACTCGAGGTCATGTTTGGCATCAAAATCAAAGACATGGTAAATTGATGGTGTGGTAAACTCTATATATATATCATGCTAAAAGAGGAGACCAATCAATCAGGCATTTGGACTTTCTAAAGCTGCAGGGCAATTCAAAGTTGGCGTCTATATCTTAGGTGGGAGTAAAGTACAAGTGTATTACTCCAACACATTGGCACGAATCAAGAGCAATCCATCGAACCAATCAAATCAATCTCGTCGGAAAACATGGGAATCTGGTGCCGTTTGGTGCCTCGTTTGGTGTGTGGTTACGTTGTTCACACGCTTAAATGACTTTCACATGAAGAACAGTACTTGGAGCAATCTGACAACCCTTCTTTATATAGAATATAACTATCTAAGGTGAAATATGAAGGGATAGGGTCTATTTCTAAACCGTATAAAAAACAAGAGTAGAAAGTCTCATGCAATCTTCTCATGTAATCCCATCAAATCAGGACCAAACTACTCTTCTTCAATAAATATATGCAATACCCAATAAGATATGATCAGTTAAGGCTTAAAACAAGAAGGGCTTCACTTAATATTACCCTCATATAATAATTAGATATTGGATGATATAATGGGACTAACCTGCCACCTCCAAGGATTGAACTGATGAGGGTCCTTATACAAGGAAGAGTCCAAGTGAACTGCCACAAACACAGGAAGAATTTTCCACCCACAGGGAATGTCGTACCCTTCCAAATGGCAACAATTATAAGTATATTTTTATGTGTCACTTGTCATCACATAGCCCTGCGAGAAAGAATATTCTAGGAGTAGATTAATTAACCTACCTTTGTACCGGACGTCTTGAAGAACCTTTCTGTGAACGAACCTAACCACGTTCCCCAGCCGTAGTGTCTCATTTATAACCTTCATGAACCAAATATTTATAAATAGAAAGCTAAGGTAGAGGTCATCAAAATGAAACATTAATCCATTCCAAGCTTTGTTTCTTCAGTGGTGTTCCGAGAGCCTACACATTGGGTGAACTCCATTTGCTTGTAGTCTTCCCAGTTTAGTCCGGACTCTCCTTTTAGTTTCTTCCTGGAGGCAATCTCAAGGTGCTCCTCCTAAAGAAATTAATTAGCCAAATAAATTTGTAAGTAATCATGGTAAAGGCTTAATATATACAAAAATATTGTGAAGGTGATATATATATATATATTAATGTTAAGTTTTACCTGCAGTTCTTGAACAGCTTTTGGGCAGTCTTCGAGGAAAAAGATGGTTAAAGCTAAAGCCATCGATGATGTTTCATGGCCAGCAAAGAGCAAGCTCAGCAAGAGATCAAGGATCTGCTCTTTAGAAAGATTGGATTGCTTTAGTGCCCACCCAAGGAGATCATCTTCCTCACATATCTCTTGTCCCTGGCTCATCTTTTGGAATCTTTCATCCATTTTCAGTTCGATCACCCCAAGGATCGTCGATCGCGACTGTAGTAGTGATGACAACATTAGGAGTAAATGAATCTTCTTGACTAATATCGATCTTATTAAAAGATAAAGCTAATGTACAAGTGATGTGTAAACTGTTTGATTTTCAAATATATTACCATGATAATTAGCTAGTAAAGTAGTTTAGTGTATCAACCATCGATCATTAGATTAATTGCTGCATATTATAATGTAATGGGCATGGGCAAATGCCTAAAGTAAGCAATGGACATTGGTTGGTTCCGGTGTAAAGCATGTTATAATCAATGATCAGTGGAAAAAAAAAAAATTGGCAAATAAAATTCACAATCATGGCTAATTATGAGGCAGGTCATCAATCCTGTTATTTCTTAAATAATTTCAGCATAAATAAAGGCAGCTGGATTGATGAATATCTGAAGGTGACCGTATTATTACAGTAGAAGTGGCAACATTTTATAAGCTCGGTCCCATGGTTCAAGCATTTAAAAAAGAAAAAAACACTACTCAATTGAGGTTAGACGGTTGTTTAATTAAATGATATCACACAATCATGCAGCAACGGACTGTTTTTTGCATATAATATAGTTTAATTACATGATGATGAAGATTTTTAGTTGATTAATTCCGTTCTAGAATTATTTTTATTATTATAGAGAGAGAAAGAAAGAAGTAGATTTTGATCTAACGACCTACCTTTAGAGCCTTCCAGTATGGAGTCCCGGGAAAGTTCAGTGGAGCAGATACCACTCCCTTCATGAAGGTTATGTACTCTCTTCTCAACTTCTCGGTCTGGGGCTCTCCTGGATCCATGCTCATTATATTCTTCGCCATCAAATTAAAGGTATACTGCGATTGGTTAAAGATCCAATAGAGACACTTAGAATTTATAATCTACAAGGTCGTAAACCAATTCAAAAACATTGATATCTTAATTACTTTCTTTGCCTCCTCCTGTGCCGAGAAGATGGAATTCTCCCTCCAAGAGCTAAGAACAAGCAAAGCATGCCTCTCGACCTCGGGGAGGAGGTGCGAACGGAGCCTCACGTTGCTCATGAAGTTGAGCGAGATCATCCTCATCTCTCGGTGCATCTCTCCGACAAGAACTAGCATCGACCACTTGCCGAGTATGCCGCCGATGCTCCTCGGATAGCTACACTCGAAGTACTTCCCCTCGTTCTGGAGTATGAACCGGTTCAAGTCTGCGTCGGCCGACACTATCGTCGGCTCGCCGAAAAGACTGGACCTATAGATCTTCCCATACCTACACATGGTAGAGCTTACATAAGAATTCTTGGACAAGTGTAGCACAATATATATGTAACCTCTAAGCTACTTAATTGTTAGTGTTGGAATTGGACCACCTTGATATATGTTGTTCCATGAATTGGCCTATGGAGGTGGCAGGGTGAGGCTTGAGATAGGAGAAGGTCTCGCCGAGGAAAGGCCATCCCGAGTTTCCCGGGGGGAGGTTGGGCTTCTTTCTCTTCCTAATTTTGATGAGGTTGGTGTACAGGAAGAGGGCTAGGAGAGCTGGAGGTAGGAGGAAGAGAAGCTCTTTTATTATAGACATGAGAGAAGAGTGGCTCATCTCTATCTCTATCTCTAGCCGTAGTTCTAATTGGAGGAGAGAGGAAGGGGAAATGAGATTTTGGAGCAAAGCTGAGGCTAGCTTTAAAGACCTCTTTTGGGGGGCAAAATAACAAAAAACTCCTCTGTTTGTGTGTTTCGGCGCAAAAGTGGGAAGACCAATTAATATTCGTTCACGGGGAGGGGTGTAGCGTTCTTACAACGGTGAAGGGTGTGATATCTTATAAAGGAAGGGGAGTTTAAGTTATTTGGAAAGAATATTTGAGAATTTGACCGCAAGATGCGGTTTTGATTGGGATTTGGGATTTGCGGTAATGCTAGAAAACATGAGAAAGAGAGGAACCATCCGGGAATTTGGTATTCTTGGTGGGAGCGGGACCCACCGTAAGAAAGAGATGGGGTTGCAGGCTTGCGATCTGGGTGTTGGGACAAACCGCCCTTGGGTTTGTTTTTCTCGAGATCCCTAAGAGAAAAAGATAATTTATCTCTTTCTTTCTTTCTTTTTTTTGATATTTGTACTACTACTAAAAGCAAATAAGAAATTTTCTCCTTGTACGGTTAACTAAGATGTTCTGATACGAATTATAAATTGCTAACCTATTTTTCCTAAATTATTGGGGAAAAAGAAATAAAGGATGGATTAAACAAGGCTGAATATTTCTATCTTTTTTTTTTTTGGTAATTAGACCGAATCCTTCTTATCAAGAGTTTGTTTTTGGTTACAGTATTCATGTTTATATTTTATTTGAGAGTGGATTAAATAGGGTCAAATCCTTCCAAATTTCTTTTTGGTTAACATATTCATATTTATTTTTTTATTGAAGTGTTGATTAAATGGGATTAAATCCTTGTTAGCAAGAGTTTCTTTTTTTATTATCATATTCATGTGTTTTTTAATTTAACGGTAGATTAATGGGATCAAATGTGAATGGTGATGGAATGCATCATGCAACTCTTCCCATGGATTTGACAACCTTCTTTTTGATGGGAAATGAAGAAAGCAAGACATGCTTCCTCTTTGTGAGTATTAAAATGTGTCAAATTTATAAAATGTACAAAAAAGGGAGGTACACCCAAGTGAAAAATTGGGATTTAAGAGGGTATATAGGAGAGCTCAAGACAAGCTTATGAGAAGGTGGTACACCAAAGAGGAGATAGGAGAATGTGCAATCTTTGGTGGTCATCTACATTTTTGCTTGAATGAATATTACCCTAAAGTTTGAAAGCCTGGAAGGTCTTGCATAGGACCACTCTGATTGGAGATTACTTTTGGAGAAAATTCTAGAGTCTCTCTCACATCAAATTTGCCAGGAAAAAGCAATGATAAGTTGACCTCAAGTCCTCGTGAATGATCTATCTTTCTTTTTACACCTCTGTGTGAAGTCCACAACTTGATCTTTAAATCTTTCAACTTGGGTGGCCAACCTTGAATTTTCATGTAGAACTTCAGTGCAAGCCAGATGCTTCTTGTGAAGGTTGCCCATCCTTTTCTAGCAAGAATCTCCCATTTCTGGAGTTTGATCTTTAATGCCAACTATAGAAACACTTTCATTTCTTTAGATGTTATTATTTTCTAGATGACTTTGTAAAAAGAGCGAAAAACACCGCAGCAAAGTTAATAAATTCGTAAAAGGATTGAGCTGATGAGAAGTTACCACTCTTAGGTAGCTTCCACATAAGCTCATTTGAAGCTCTGTAAGGTCTAATTAGAGGAAGGAGCTCCATATGATTAGTTTCCTTTAGAGTGAGAGGGCTTTGAACTTTGATTTTCCCCTTTAGACTACCTCAGTTCAGTTCTAATGTGATACGATAGTGGCATTTCATTTTAAATCTTTGACACGCAAGTCTTCAAAGAGAGTTGTCAAAAGGGTGATAGTATCTATGAATCTTACCAAAAGTAGATGTTACTGCTATACTAAAAAAAAGGGGACATGTAACTATCCTTCCTTAGCTTGAAAGAGGTGTAATTCCAAAAGGCTCTAAGATCTCTACTAATATCCTTCCAAACAAGAGATAGAGAGGTTAAGATTTTTCTTGTGCGCCTACCAAGTTTTCTTCTAGTATAATAGGTAAAGGAAATCAGATTTGATCGAGGAGAACTCAGACCCTTTAGCATTTTCTAATCCCATTTGGCCAACAAAGAGCAGTTCAAATTTAGCAAGCTTTTAATCCCTAAACCTCCTTCTTTGTCTCTGCAAACATAGTTCAACTTCACTAAGTAGTTAAATCATATAATGAAGTCTTGCTCTGCAATCATAGTTCTAGTTCACTAAGTAGTTAAATTATAATGGTCTTGTCGTTTCCATAAGAAGCTTCATCTCAATTGATCAATTCTAGTGGACACACATCTTGGCCGTTTGAAGACAGATGTGAAGTAGGATGGAAGTGTTGATAACACTGCATTGATCAATATGAGTCTTCCTCTTATGGAGATAAATTAAACATTGCTTCATGATTTTCATGTCACATAAGGAAAGGCCAAGATAGGTCATCGGAAGACTATCTTTCTTGTAGTTCATCATGGTAGCCAAGTAATTAGTTTCTTCTTCCTTCATATTGATGCAAAGAATTGAACTCTTGCTCATATTGATTTTAGGCCTTCTACATTATCAAATGCCAGAGGAATTACTTTTATGGTAGCCATACTGCTTACTTTCATAATAATTTAAGATCCCATCTAAAAAGAATAGCCAAAAGGTATTATTTAAGCTCCTTGATCTCATATAAGTATTCTATATATATTTAGTGAATAACTGATGTGAGACTAAATGCATACCTATACTATGGATCCTCACGTACACCATAAGAAATTTGATTATTAGCGATGGCTAAACATCGTCGCTAATAACTAAAATGCCATCGCTAATATTATTAACGATGGCATGCCATCGCCAAAAAAGGATCATAAAAAATTTTGATGCTAGAGACCATCATTAGCAACGAAAGAAATACTATCGCTAATGAGGGCATTAGAGATGGAAAGTTCATCACTAATAATATTTTTTCTTTTCAAAATATTTTTTTAAAAAATTTGAATGGATGGTGGCAGTGGGGATGCGCTGAACGAGGCTTGGAAATGATGGATCTAGTGAGAGGAGTGGCGGCGCAGCGACCGAAAAATCAGGATGCCAAGATCAGAGCATTGGGATGGTGAAACCGACGAGGAGAGCAGCGACGAACAGACTGAAAAGTTGAGATGTGGGATCGGGATGCTAGAATGGCAGAACCGACGGATAGCGATGATGCGGGGACCAAGAAGAGGGGACACCAAGATCGGGCCATCGGGATGGTGGAACCGATGGGAGGGGTGGCAGCGAGCATACTAAAAAGTGGGGATATGGAATCAGGATGCCGAGACTATGTATCTGGCTGAGGGAGTGATGGTATGGGGATCGAGAAGTCAAGATACCAAGATCGAAGCACCATGATGGCAGAACTGGCAAGAAGAGCTACGACGAGCGGAGCAGGAAGTGGGAACATAGGATCAGGATGATGGAATTGGTGGAAGGAGCGGCGGTGCAGGGACCGAAAATAAGAGATGCTGAGATCGGGCCATAGAGATAGTGGAACTGGTGGGGGGGTAGCGACGAGCGGACTGGAAAGTAAACGTCGGATCGAAAAGCTGGGATGTCGAGTTCAGAGCATCAGGATGGCAGAACCGGTAGGGATAGCGGCGGCGAGCGGAGCGAGAGGTGGGAATGCCAGATCGGGATGTCGGGATGGAGGTAGGGGAAGAAAAGAGGAGGCGGAAAAAATTAGTAGAGAAAAATGATCGATCGCGGCCTGAGGGAGGGATTTGAGGGTAAAAAGAAATATTAGCAATGGCAAAAGTCCATCACTAAAGCCGTCGCTAATACTTTTAGCGACGGATTACCATTGCTAATACCATCGCTAAAAATCTTTCAATTTTTAATGATAAAAAATACCTTCATTATAGTAATTGTAGGGCAAAACTAGTATTAATGATGGCTACATAACCATCGCTAATACCTGATTTTCTTGTAGTGATAATCCCTCCGTTTAAGCTCTATATCCTTTTTAGGCTAAGGATCCAAATCAATGCAAATCTAATTATAAGCATCATGATTGGCTTGTAATCAATCCCAATAGACCCCATGCTATAGTATCTCATAGCCTACATAGACCATTGGCCAGATCCACTATGATATCATTTTTAACAATTCAGGTTTTAACCCAAAATGACTAGTTGAATGGCATTATTTGAATTATTTATCACTATATATATATAAGTACCTAAGATTTACTTAGGGTATAACCAATATAGGACTAGACACACGGGGCCCTCAAAATTTTCTTAACATTAAATAAGAGAATGTCATCAGCAAAATAGAGGCTTTTGATGCTTGAGAAGCACCGGTTCTCTCTAATCTCTTTACTAAGTCCTATGGTACCAGCTTGCTTGCATAATCGAGCCTATATAGGATTCTATACATTTCATTTTATTACGTGCAACCCACTGGTACATTCTTATTCTTAGTTTCAAGATAATTGGGGCCTTTGTCATTTGTAGATAGATTTTGGTCATCTATTTAAATTTAGAATCCATTTTCCTTGATGTTGTGGTATGTAATGTATTGGAGCTTATAAGTTTGGTAGACGCCCTAGGTAAATGATAGCATTTTGGTTGATGCAGTGATATCATTCTTGATAAAAAAAATTCGACAACATCCATATTTGCGTCACAAAAGGAAAGCAAGATTATAGCAATGGTTGACGCCGTTCCCACCATCATAATGCCATGGGAAAACTCAATTATATCTTAGCAAGAGGATGGAACTAAAGTTGATAATATTTAGATATAAAATCTTCTTAAACAAATGAACATCCTTACAGCTAGGAAGAATCAAAGCGCATAATCTCCAACCTCCTTTGCGGCTCTTTGGTAGGTAGATGTGGTTTAATATCTGATAATGATTCCCATCCATTTGTTTTGATCTATTGCACATGATGTTCCACTTTGTCTACCCAACGGCTATTTGGCGAATCTTAGTTATTGGTGATGCAATCGGAATGACTCCCTTGTGAGACCACAGGATTAATTAAAGAATCTTAACACAAGTGGCCCATGGATCAAGTGAACTTGTTTCATTAAGTATTATTCTAGACTTGCCACAAAAAAAGATCACAATTACACCTGGTGGTAGATGTTTGGGTAGGTAGGCAAGGTAACCTTCATTCTATTCATAAGACTTAATTAGTCAGAAGATTACCCACTTGGTTAAGCAGCAAACTCCAACTAATTAAATTTGCATGTGTTTAGCAAAAGTGCATAATTTTTAATTGGAGCTATGATTATAATGTTATATTAAAAAATGTTTCTCAGAACCAATTGACCTACTCAATGAGGTGTCTAATGGATCCGTTGTCGGTAGCCATATTCTTCTTATGCAAAAAAAAATGTTGGTATAAATATGTTTAATATAAATTATCTTTTGTCCTCAGTTCTTGTTCTTAGAAACAAAAATATGATTGCTACATGACATTGTGCGTCCTTCCAATGGAGTTTCAGATAGCTTTCTCTAATTGATTGTCAGATGGATATGTTTCTATATGAATTCTGGTGCATAAAATCCAAGTGAAGTAAGTAATTAAGTAGATGAGGAAAAAAATATATCATTGTTTTGCCTGAGGTAGAGATAAATTGGAGTTAGTCATGCAATCCTAAGATTTTCATGATATTAAAAAAAAATAATATTTTTTTGAAATTAAAAATGAAATCATCTTAAGATGGATTAGCCTATTCCAAATATTTTTGAATTGTAAAGGTAATGATCTCTATGATTGCTTCAATTTCCACCTTCCTTAGCTTGTTCTCAACTACCTTGCTGCTTTATGACATATTTTTCATTTATATAGAACTAGGACTGCAAACGAGTCGAGCTTCTCGCAAGCTTCGAGCTCGACTCGACTTGGTTATTATCGAGTTCGAGTCGAGCTCGAGTAGCAAGATACTCGACTCGAAAGCTCGCGAACCTATTCAAATATATATATATTTTTAATAATATTAATTTTATTTATAATATATATATTAATATATATTATTAATAATATGATGCTTAATTTTTTGCTCAAACTCGAGCTCGAGTATGGCTCGATTCATATTCAAGTCGAGTCGATTTCGAGTTTTGCCTATTTTTCATCGAGCCGAGTTTAAGCTTGGAGTGTTAAGGCTCGATCGAGCTCGAGCTGAATTTCGAGCCCAAGTAGTTTGAGTTGAGTCGAGTTCGAGCTTTCAGTTACTCGACTCGACTCGTTTATACCCCTATATAAAACATTCAATATTGACAGATAATAACTGAAGGATTAAAGCATCGTCGATAAAATATCTAGTTTCTATTTCAATTGAGGGTAGGTGTTTTAGGGCAACACTCTTCCCAAACTAAATATATGGCCTTTTTAACAAAATGCTCCCCAATTTTACTAAACTATTCCAGAACATGCCACCTTTAGCCTTTTGCCATAACTAAAATTTAAGATAAAAGTTATGCATTGAATCATGATATAGTAGATTAAATTTGTCCTTGTCAACACAAAGCAAAGATTATTATAAGTAGAAAAATGAAAAAAATAAATCTGAGATAGAAATCAATCTTTTCGTTTATTGTATTATGTGGTTATTAAGAAACCTCAAACCCTAAAGGAAAAGAAACGTTTGATGTATATAGATATCATGGTATATTAATGTTCTTCCTCATCCTTTAATTGTGGATAAATCTCTTACATTATTTTTTTCTTGATCAAGAAGATGCTATATACACTATTAAATATTGATCTAACTCCTCTTCCTTTTCTAAGGACTCTTTCACAAGTATCAAATAGCATTAATCTTCTAAGTTATCTAAAAAAATCCAATACACATCCCAAATTTTAACTACTCTAAAATGTTCTCACAACAAATATTTCATGTTCTTTAACTTTTATTTCAGGAAAAAAGTCGGTAGATAATGAGCTACTAAAGTAGAGGTAGCCCTCCCTAGCATATCTCCAAACCCCTAGCTTCTTTTGAAGATGGACTTTGAACCTAAGTCTCTAATACAACTACTAAAATGCTCCACCAACTCATTATATCATCATCTTTTATTAAGTTAAAAAAAATTATGATGATGAAAAATAAAAAATTCTCTCTGTTGTCTTTTATGCACCTATGAAAAGTATAATTATTAATTTGGTAACTCTATAATCAATATATCTATATTTGTCAATAAATTCTATAAGTTACGCATAATTTTTTTATGTCCGTATGTTTCTAAAATAAAATATTAGCTTAAAAAAAAAAATGAATAACTTGATTCAACCAACTAATAATCATTAGCGATTTTAAGAGTGTTTGAAGGGCATATTTCTTTTGAAAGACATCTGATTGTCAAATTAGATAATAAACATATTTATTAAACACAATTATAGATGAATTGAGCTTAGAAACTTGATTTGGTTACGTTAAATGATCAATGATTAATGAGTGAGAAGTTGGCTTCCCTTGTCTAGACCTTCCCCTCTCCGTCCCTTTCTCCCCGTAGCTCTCACGTCCCAATCCACGTGTGAACACATTACTGGACCCCACCCACCCCACTACCAATCCAGGTAACAGACCCAAATCTTTGCCGACCGCAACAAAAAAGCGAAAAAGAAAAAGCACTCAAACTAAAACCCCAAAAGTGACACATAGTCCCGGCCCCACGACGGAGATGCACTCTACCACGCCGATGTCTATACCCCGTATCGCTACTTTTATATACGATTTAATTAATCAATTTCCAATCACCTTGCCATTCTTTCGCTAGCGCCACGTGTCTTTCGGTCTATGTTTCGAGTCTATTGGCTGAGTTGAGTTAATCTAATCCCAATCGGATGCGACCAACCACCCGTGCGGATGGATAGCCCAAAGGTTGGCACGTGTCCGAGCCAATGATTACGCCACGCGTGGGCACACGTGCGCCAGACTGGTACCTTCTCATTTAAAGGGATCTCTATTTTTTTTTTTTTTTTCCTTCTATTTTTCTTTTGGACGGTAGTATACTTAATACGTCTTGTTAGGCTACAGGGAATAGATCTTCGAGTTGGGACCACGGATGTGACGGTCTGGATTTTAATTTTTAGCCTTTATTCACGTTTGACTGGTCAAGAACAGTGACGTGCATGTGGGAGCGGTACATCGGCACGCATATAGAGATTGACGTTTAAAAAAATGGTTCAAAGACTGGATGGTACTTGATATGTCTCACTATTGCAAGATCTAAATAGGATGGACCTCTGCCAAGTTGGGTAGTAGCCCATCCTCCTTTGAGCCAGAAGGTGAGGTACAGGAAAAACTTCAGCATGCGCCCAAGATACCCATATACTGATCACACAGATTATAATATATATATATATATACACACACACACAATAATATTAACCACTGCTTTGAAATATGTAGGAAAATTTTCATGCCAGACATACTTTTTGTTAGGTCCAAATATGTGTCATTAATATATCTTGCTAACACAAGATAAATAGATATATATTTTTTGCAGTGCTAGCATGCATGATGTATGCTAACATTTTATACATGGGCATAAGCTACTAAAATTAGGATAGATATGTAAAATAATTGCTTAATTGTATATAGTGACATTTATTATTTTTTTATTTTTTTAATGGCCATCTTTTATTAAAAAATATATTAGTCATTTATCACCATGCTAATTTAAACATATGAAATTTTACTTGGAGAGGAAAGTATCAACCATGCTAACATTTTATATATGTGCATAGGCTAGTAAAATTAGGATAGATATGTAAAATAATTGCTTAATTGTATATAGTGACATTTATAACCTTTTAAATTTTTTTAATGGCCATCTTTTATTAAAAATTATATTGGCCATTTATCACTATGCTAATTTAAACATGCAAAATTTTACTTGGAGACGAAAGTATCAACCATGCTAACATTTGTTGGTTACTTTTGGTGCTTTTATGTAAAGTTTTTTTTTTTCTTGATATCCAAATTTCTAATGGATGAGAATAGAAGCAAAAATGTTATTTATTTGATCTTCTCATTATGTTTTATTTTCTTTACATTATCCTTTGTGAGAAGGGCGATATGAAAGTTTATTTACTTTTAGTGCCCTTATATATAATTTAAAATGTGAAAACCTTTTGTATGCAATTTAATCAACAAAAATATATATTTTTTGATATTTGATGGCTAAGAATTAAAGTAATTCTATTACAATTCTTACCTAATGATGTTCTTTCACGATTGTCATGCGACCCATGTATGTGGTCCATTCCTTTAAAATTGTTCTTTTTGAAAGGGAGAAACCTTCCAACGGTAAATCATTAATTTGATACATCCAAACTTGTTATCGGAGCTTCTTTGATCTATAATTTTATGATCAAATTTGGGAAATATTTGTTAGCAATTACACTGAGAGTTGCAAACTAGTAATCCAATGGAGACACATTCTAGAAATGCATGAGAAACAAATGATGCTAGCTCATTTATATATATTTCCCTTGTCAGCTAATACATTAAATTCTATTCTACAAAAATAATGCATTACCTTGGTTGGTGGAGATGATGCCGATGGGTCACATTCGAAGGATATGATCACATCGAAATAGACAATCATATGCGTCTCCCCATGATCTTGGCTGCTTTTTCTTCCTTGCACACCGTACTCCAGTGATGCTAGCTCAGGACCTAACACTATTATGTAAGGCTTTATATCTTCGGTCATGTGTGGTATCTGTTCATATCATCATCCATCTGGATACTTTCTAGATTTTTAAGAAAAGACAAGTCAAAGAGGTTTTAGAAAAAGAAGGATTGTAGAGAGATGGGGAGCTCTTTTCTTTCTTGTTTGTTTATGGGTGGTTAGAGATGGCCTATAAGTAATATCTGACTTGGTTGACTACCTAAATTGCACATGTTTATCTGCAATTTATTAGCCAATTTTTAATAGCATGGGTTAGGTCCGATACTTGTAGCTATTTGTTGCAATCTTTCATTTATTTAACGAAAGTAATTAGACCATGCCTAATCCTTCTCTCATGAAAAGAACATTTGGAGTAGGGATGCTCTATGATCCTTGTCTCATGTTTCCTTCTCTGGTTGCATCTGTTTGGATCTCTACAGTGAAAATAATGCTTACGATAATAATATTCTAGTGATATTATATATATGATGATTTTAATTAATATCTTATTCATTTGTCGATGACATGGTACCCATGGTGTGGACCTAATGCTATGGTGCTACAAAGAAGGTCACGGGATGAAGGCCATAGTGGGTTCATAACCAAAAAGAATTGAAGGTTAGTGGAAGAAAAGAGAATGTGTGGAAACTAATTCAAAAATAGAAAGGGTGAATCATTTCCAAAGTTTTAAATGTCCTAGGCTTTGGCAACATCAAATTTGCATTCAAGAAAATAAAAGAAGGATGAATAAAAGTCCAAATATTTGAAATCAATATAGTCCCTTATGTTAAATAAATAAATCATACTAAGTCATGCCACCTACGATATTAGTTATTGAAATTTTTTGAAAAATATTGGAAGGAACGTTTCTCTAGTGATTTAGAAACCAGGGTATAGGAAGAGACCGGGCATTCCAAAGAGATGTTGAAGCTTAAAAGAAAAATAATAAAATAAAATGAGATATACCCAAATTTGTGGTTCATTTGTCCATGCTCCATGACCTCCCCTCTCTATCAATGGAACTGGTTGAACAAAGAAAAGAAGGAAAGAAAATCTTGGTATGTTTTTTTTTTTTTTTTTTTTTTTCAAATTAAGAAGGGATGTGTTGATGAAACATGAATTTTATTTTTTTTTTGGTAGCCACCTGGTTTTTATATGATGAAGCGTGAATTATTACCCTGTTAAAGGCACTAAAAAGGGAAAAAGATCTGGATATTTTTTGAATTAAAAAATCCCAATATCAGTACATAAATAGTGCTAATGAGTGCCAAATAGTATACTTGGTAAAGTCATTGAGCTATGGTGCTCAATGACCTTTAGCTCAAGGGATAATTCCCTCCCTTTTCCCAAAAAAAACAGGGAAAGATATACTTTTAATCCATGCACAATTCCTGTCCCCACTACATTATGGTCTAAATTTACTTGAATATAGTGAAAAAAAAAACAAGTTAAACAGCTGACCACACACACACACACACAGAGAGAGATCACCATCTTTCTCGGAGAAAGGGAAAAAATAATGGCAGACCAAGCTGGATAATTTATGTGCATCAAAACCAGGAATTAATCCTCTTGAAGAAGTCTTCTTTGCATTAGTTTCCAAAGAACGCCCTCCAATCTCAGCGTGTGTTCCACACCAAGAGATTGTGACTTGATGATTAGGACACGAGGCATTTGCCCGTGACATCTCCTAGTTATCTTAAGACCTGGCCATCTTTGGTGACGTTTGAGCTTACCAAAAACCCAGTCTTTCTCCTTTTTTAAAAAAAAAAAAAATTCTAGGAGTTCTGAAGGACCCTTTCGTTTTTCTAATGAACTCGAAGGCAAGGATTATTGCTATCATCGCCTGGGTCTATTTGGCACCCCCTGAACACACAGAGTTGATGTGGATGTGCTCTTCGTCACTTGGCCATGCCACTCTTCACTTCTATCTCTCTTCCTTTAGCCTCTTCTTTCAATCATGGTACTCCGAGCTCCCAGGGACATGCGTGGAAAGTGAAAGGCCCACAAGAGGACTACCATGGTGCCTCCAAGAGCTTCTTGCATCATTGCTCATGCCCATCTAAAAGTTTCTTAAATATGGAGTATGGTCCTAGGAGCACTGGAGAGATGGGAATCCTTCAATGATAGCTTTGAACAGGTCATTCCCTTTTTGACTAGAACTTATTTTATCAAAAGATATCTTATCTAGGTAAGTTAAGCATCCAAGTATGTTGGTTTGGCCAAGACCGTGTTCATGCCCGGCTCGATTTGGATGATCGGGTCCGGGAATTACCTACAAAATTGGACCTAATCAAATTTCGATTTGAGGGCATGCCTAGCCCATAAAATTTAAATTCGATGTCCTAAACCAAATATTATTCGAGTCGATGTCATCTCGCACCAACTCTTGATCCCAATATGACACATTAGCACTCTAGATGCCCAAAAAAGCCAAGGTTTTTTTTACCCCTTTCTTCAGATAATGATGGACTAGTTCCACTGCTGAACCTTTTGTAAGCATGCCAAAGCAGGATAACATACACTAATCTTTTTGTAAACTTCATCAGTGACAAGAACTACTTTGCTGCCGGTATGTAGATGAAGAGTCACCATCATGGGTGAACAAGCTAATACAATTAATGGAGACGAAACCGAAAAGCTCCATTAACCTTGCTTTACTCTGAGTTGGGAACACATCGATTTGCCCGCGTCTTAGCGGGCAAAAAGGATTCAAATCAAGATCTAAGGAAGAGAGAAGGACCCAGGAAAGCATGATTGTCCACGCAATTCCATCGATTGAAGACCGGGGAAAGGTTATGAATTGTTGAGACGATCAGCAAGAATGTTAATGGAGTCCTAATCAAGGTGTTGTGTTAGGATATGACCTTGGTCTAAAGGCAACTATTGGGTGCAATCTTATCAATCACTACGGAAAGCCTGACAGAGAAGAGAGAAGTTGGCCACCAATACATGGGCCAAGAGATTGGATCTTTTATGTTGTGGAAGATGGTTCCTTGTGCAGCTTGCAGCTGCCCTTTTCTTCTCTAGACTTTTGAACAAAAGGTGCTTTCCTCAGCACCAAGTCTTCCATTCACATAACTTTCGGCATTGCAGAACTTTGGAATGAGGATTATATGATATATGTACATGTTTCACATGGAGAGCCACAAGGAGCACTTACCATTAAAGCCATGGATCATTCAAGATGCTAATAATGATATGCCGAAGAAATAGTTTCGGTGAAGGTCACGTCTCTGAACTGAGACTTCAAATGATTTCAGCTTTGTATGAGCGAATTTGTATGCGTCTGCTCTTCGGAAAAAAGAGAGACAAGTATATGCTTCCTTGCACATCTCCTAATGTAAACATTAATAAAGGAACAATTCACACAACAGCTTGAGTGGAATATATTTTAGTAGATGCACTGAATAAAATTCTGCACCGCACCGACAAAGAAGAAACTATCTTCGGCGGACTATCTGTTGTAATTTATGGCTAGTTACCCTGAATTAGATCTTTGAATATAAGTTTAGGATGCAAACAATAATATCCATAATATTAATCAGCAGAGCGAATTATTTAAAGATCAAATAGAACTTCCAACTAAAGAACTAATTATCCTGTGAAGAAACCGTTCATGTTACTGCCAATGCATCACCAAACATGATAGTCCCTTCTCATTAAGAATGCTGAAAATTTCTATATGTTTGAAAGAGAATTAAAAAAAGGAGGATGTAGCTAGATATCAGTGTGAATGAGCTAGATTCTCTTAATCAGATAACAAAAAGATAGCAAGCCAGGCCAAAAGATGGTATTGGGAATAAACCCTGCTCCCACCGAAGTCCAGTCTGATACTTAGCCTAATGCGACTGGTAATCATGGAAGAGCTTCAATTGAAAATTCTCCCTTCAGCAGCCGAACCACTCCCGGACTCCCTCCAGCGGTCGAACCCCAGCCGAACTCCTTCAAGTACTCGAACTCCTTCCAGCGGTCGAACCCCTCTTAGACCTTTCCTTCAGTCGGATTTCTACGGAAGCCGAACTCCTTCCGGACGTCTTCTTGAGTCGGATTCAGCCAAACTTCATCTGGATTCCTCCAGTGGATTATTTTTAGATTTCAAGTAGTATTCCTCCTAGATGATCCTCTCTAGCCGTATTTTCTTTAAGAGTCCGAACTCCTTTGAAATTGATATATGTCAAAGTTCTTCACCAACCAACACCTGCTTCCTCCGAACTTCGACTATTAAATCTCAATGAACAGGCAATCCCACTACCGCACGATTACGACTGTTATTTATCAAGACAGTTACGACTGTCATTTATCAATCTGCTATAGGCAACCCCACTATCAGACGGTTACAACAGGCTCTGTCTATAAAAAGGGACCATCCAGATACGTTTTCTCTAAGCTCTCTTCTCCTTTCTAAAATTCTGCTAAATTCTTGCCTGAGTACTCCATTTCTGTTGGTCAGAAGAGCTGACTTGATCGTCCGAGGATCCTGCCAGAGCCATCACCATCGACTCCGGACGGGACTTTGTTTTGCAGGTCATCGACGACGACCTCTTCTTCTTCAATTCCAGCTCGATCCGGCATCAACCAGATTCTACACCAACATGATTGGTACTAGAGGAAGGCCCCTCTATTCCTGAGGTACTATTATTCTTAAAGGAATGCTCAACCGACTCTGTGGATCTTCTTTTTCAAGGTCAATCTCCATACTCTTCCTCGATCCCAAGAAATGCCTCCAAAAAAGACGACTATCTAGAGATCTACCACTTCTACTATCAGATCCAAGCCAGACCCATCCGTTCTGGCTCTAGTGTCGGTGCTTCAACCTCCTCCTCCTCTACCGCTTCTACTGCCAGATTCGAGCCAGACCCGCCAGTTTCAGCTCCAGACCCGTCCGTTCTGGCTTCAGGAACTGGTCCCAAGGAAGAGCACTTGGGCTAGCATATCCGTCGCCCCCGGAAAGAAGAAATAGAGAGCAGAGGATCCTTGTTCAGATCATGATTCTTCTCCGAAGGAGATCTTTCCCATCTACGGTCAGAAGCCTTCCAAGATCTATGATCGAGATGACATCCTCGATCAAAAACTACGAAAGATAGACCAATGGATTGAAAAACTCCACCACGTCGTCCTGGCTTGCCATGATGATGTCTACACTGATCCTCCTTTCTCTTTCCGAATTATGCAAGAGAATATTCCATCGAACTTCAAGCTCCCCCAATTTGAAAGCTACGATGGAACCTCTGACCCGGTCAATCATCTGAAGGCCTTTTGGACTATGATGCTGCTCCATGGCGCACCAGACGCCATCTTATGCCAAACTTTTTCATCTATCTTAAAGGAAGCAGTAAAAAATTGGTATTCAGCATTGAAATCGGGTACGATATTCTCCTTTGATCAGATAAGCCATCAGTTTGTAGCTCACTTCATCAACGGCCGATGTCCGCACCGAGGTTCGGATTTTTTGAAGAATATCAAGTAGAAAGAGGAAGAATCGATTCAGACTTATCTTATCCGATTTAATACTACTGTATTAGAGGTTCAAAATCTGGACCAGTCTGTTGCAATGACCACACTCAAGGGCGATCTTTAGAAGAATGATTTATTATTCTCCTTGGAGAAGAAGTACCCAAGGAACTTTGTTGATCTGCTAGCTCGGACTGAAGGATATGCCCGAGCGGAAGAAATCTTCAAATTGAAGGATGAGAAAGGTACAGGAGAGCGACAAGCGGGCAAATCTAATAAATCTACAACTGATGGAGGGTCGAATGAAGTTTGATCATGCTCACGGACTCCTCTCGAGCACAAGCGAGCTCGAACTCCTCCTCGAGCTTATCGTCAAAGAAGCCCTGACAAAAGGGCACGAAGAAGTTCTCCCTCCAGAAGGTTTCATAACTATGTCCCCCTCAATGCTCCACAGACGTTGGCCTGAAATAAGAGAAGATCGATCGAGGACACTGCCGTAGCCAGAACTACCAAGGAGTGAGGAATAATAAGAAGATTGGCCACCTCTCGACATCATCAATACTATCTCTGGAGGACTTAGTGTTTCAGCGAGCCGCTATCTCTTAGCCTCAGAGCTAGGAGAAGCTTGCCCCAAATTGGGAAGGCCAGTATGAAATAGAAAAGGTCGTCCGATCTGGAGCTTATCGCCTGAAAGAGCTCGGAGGAATAATGCTCCCATGACCTTGAAACTTAGAAAATCTGAGAATGTACTACCAGTAATTTTTCTTCAATAAAACTCCTTCATTTCAACATTATTGTTTCTTGGTGCAAAAACTATGTGATGACAGAAAAGAAGCAATAAAAAATGGCCATATTAACCTCGGCAAATCGAAGGCCTCATTCATTTTAGACGAGATGAGGGGAGATGTCCTGACAATGGTCCTTATGTGCCTCTACAGCCTATTAGAAATAGGAGGAAAACCTCATCCTAACGTGAGTAAAATCGAAGACCTCATTCATTTTAGATGAGATTAGGGAAGAGGCCCTGACAACGACCCTTAAGTGCCCCTACAGTCCGTTAGGAATAGGAGGAGAACCTCGTCCTAACGTAAGCAAAATCGAAAGCCTCGTTCATTTTAGACGAGATGAGGGGAGAGGCCCTGACAATGATCCTTAAGTGTCCCTACAGTCCGTTAGAAGCAGGAGGAGAACCTCATCCTAACGTGAGCAAAATCGAAGGCCTCATTCATTTTAGACAAGATGAGGGGAGAGATCCTGACAACAATGGCTCTTATGTGCTCCTACAGTCCGTTAGAAATAGGAGGAGAACCTCATCCTAACGTGAGCAAAATCGAAGGCCTCATTCATTTTAGACGAGATGAGGGGAGAGGCCATGACAACGGCCCTTATATTGCCCCTACAGTCCATTAGGAACAAGAGGAGAACCTCATCCCAATGTGAGCAAAGTCGAAGGCCTCGTTCATTTTAGACAAGGTGAGAGGAGAGACCTCGACAAGATCTCTTTCAACTTTAACAGAAGATAGGATCTCCTTCAACCTCGGCTGGAGATAAGATCTCCCCCGAGCTCCAATCCTTCAACCTCGGTTGGAGATAAGATCTCCCCAAGCTTCAACTTCAATGTCAATGTCAATAGAAGATAAGATCTCCTTCAAACTTCAACGTCAACGTCAACAGAAGATAAGATCTTCAACCTCGATTGGAGATAAGATCTCCCCAAGCTTCAACTTCAACGTCAATATCAATAGGAGATAAGATCTTCTTCAACCTCGACTGGAGATAAGATCTTTCCTGAGCTTCGACTTCAATGTCAACAGGAGATAAGGTCTCCTTCAATTTTGGCTGGAGATAAGATCTCCCCCGAGCTTCAACTTCAACGTCAATAGGAGATAAGATCTCCTTCAACCTCGGCTGGAGATAAGATCTCCCCCGAGCTTCAATCTGAATGGGTATAGGGTTCGGAAAAGAACTTCGACAGTCATCTTTTTTTGTACCCCTTCTTTCGAATTTCAAACTCAAAAATGGGGGGACTATTGTTGGGGATAAACTCCGCTCCCATCGAAATCCAGTCTGATGCTTAGCCTAATGCGATTGATAATCATAGAAGAGCTTCGATTGAAAATTCTTCCTTCAGCAGTCGAACCCCGGCCGAACTTCTTTAGCAGTCGAAGTCATCCAGCGGTCGAACCCCTCCCAAACTTCCTCCAGCGGTCGAACCCCAACTGAACTCTTTCAAGCACTCGGACTCCCTCCAGCAGCTAAACCCCTCCCAGACCTCTCCTTTAGTCGGATTTCTACGGGAGCCGAACTCCTTCCGGACGTCTCCTTCAGTCGGATTCAGCCAAACTTCATCTGAATTCCTTCAGTGGATTACTTCCAAATTTCAAGTAGTATTCCTCGCAGATGATCCCCTCTAACCGTATTCTCTTTAGGAGTCCGAACTCCTTTGGAATTGATATATGTCAAAGTTCTTCATCAACTAATGCCTGCTTTCTCTGGACTTCGACTATTAAATCTCAACGAACAGGCGATCCCACCATCGGACGGTTACGACTGTTATTTATCAGGACGATTACAACTGTCATTTATCAGTCTGCTATAGGCAACCCCACTACCGGATGGTTACAACAGGCTCTGTCTATAAAAAGGGATCCTCCAGATACGTTTTCTCTAAGCTCTCTTTTTCTTCCCAAAACTCTACTGAATTCTTGCCTGAGTACTCAATTTCTGTTGACCAGAAGAGCTGAATTGATCATCGGAGGATCCTGTCGGAGCCACCACCACCAACTTTGGACGGAACTTTGTTTTGCAGATCATCGGCGGCGACCTCTTCTTCTTCAACTCCAGCTCGATCCGGCGTCAATCAGATTCTGCACCAACATATGGTATGACTATCTATAGTGAAGATTGGAGGAGGCTTTACTTAAAAATGCAGAGATCAGCTCTGAGAGAGAGAGAGAGAGAACTAAAAAAAAAACATGGATTTCGAAAGCATCTCACTATGTGCACAGCCTTTTTAATGGGTACATTTGAAAAGATAGATTATAAAAGATAGTACCATAAAATGGAACCGATGAGTATGCTGTAACTGGTCCAGAAACTTGATACATCATACATGCTCAATATGCCAGTTCAAGTCCATGGGCAATTAAAATTTCCAGACCGTCAAAAGTTTATATTCCCCACACAATTGAAAACAAAATAAGGCATGAACCAAAATCCTAAACTCAAAGGCAAGTTGCAAACTTCAATCATATATTGCTTGGATCATCACACATGAGGCAAGATGTATCAATTTAAAGCAGGTAAGAGAGATGAAATCATTATTTCCCAGTTTTTTCATGCTCAAAGCACAAGCAAAAGCTCTGAGCATCAACTGGTTTAACCAAGAATATTTTGGGACCACATTTTCTATAAAATAAATGGACCATTGCTCCAGGGTGATCTGTCTTTAAACTATGCCTCACAATCCTCTAGTTGAAGAATCTTCTTTCAGTCGGCCAATGTAAAAAGGCAACTTCATTGATTTTGTTTTATTAAGATCAAACTCTTGCTATCTTCTCTTTAGTCTCATAAATATCATTCTTAGCTATCACTCTGAAGTTGATTGGAAAATTTTCCATCTAATAGGTTTTGCATTAACACTGACTGCCCTCCCTGTAGACAAGATTCTCTTTCAAGTAAACAAGTTCCATCTGCTCATAGTTTGAGAATCTTAATTTCAAGGTTCGCTTGAAATGACACTACCACTGCCCATTATATACAAGAAACCATTCTGAAACCTCCTAGGTTAATGTCATCTCATGAAATCTTGAGAACAGTCCCTGGTGAGCATTTATGGACAAAATGTATAAAGAATCTAGATGGTCCAATACTACATATTTGCATGTTATAATTATTTTAACACTTAAACAACCAGGATAAAGTCCAAGAGGTAACATCAACAATGTTCAAATTAGATCCCCCCCGCCCCACAAAAAAAACCCAAACAAAGAAAAAAAAGAAAAAATGAAAAATCCATGCCCATAATGTTTATCCAAACCTGCTGATTAATACTTCAACTCTTGCCATTTGTTGCAAAACGACAGATATTTCTTATTGATCAATAATGAAAATCTTATTCAGCAAAGAATAGAATAACCAGTCAGATATAGAGCCAAAACAAATTAAACTTTCTCAAGCCACAAGGTACAGCCACAGCTACATGGTTCATTCTGATAACTAATTATTGATTTAGATATTTAATCCCACCTCTTATATTGCATATGATCATGTTTAAGTGCCATTTCTAATCACCATCAAGTTAAATCAACATTTTTAAACAGGCCAGCCAACAAGAACGGTGCAGTAAGTTTGCTAATGCCACTTTTTGTGAACTTATCAACAATGATATTAGCTTCCATTTCACCATGCTAGAAGTGACATTACCAATCATTATCAAATTAACCCAATGTTTTTCAATAAGCCATCCGACGAGCACGAAATGTGCCAGTCAGGTTCGCTGTTGCTTTGATAAATTGGATTGATTCAAGGAGATGGAAAAAGAAAAAATTACATGTTTGATTCAGAACATCATAAACACCAGAGGAAACTGGTGGATGCTGCAAATTCATGTACACAAAAGAAAAAGTGAAACAAGAAATCAATTTTTTTTCAACAACAAATCATCCCTAAGAAAGGGCTTCATAGTTACCAAATGACCTACGTATCTATTTTTGCATTAAAGCATGATAAATTTGAGTTTCACACCCCCCCCCCCCCCCCCCCCCCCCCATCAAAAAAAGAAAACCTGTTAGAATGATAATACAAATATTTATATAGTTGTTTTTGGATACTAATTATCTCACTTCAGTGAAAACATAAAATTCTTGTTTTAAATTCTGAGAGAGAGAATTTGTAAGGACATTAAAGTACAAAGTATTATTATCTATTTCCTCAAATTCCAGCAAATCCATTGTTAAAGAATCTCAGTACATTAACAGTGGGCATCAGCTTTTAACTCCAAGCAGCAAGGAATGGTTGGGGATGTTGTTCCATTGATGGTTTCATTGAGATGCTCTGGAAAGATTATACCATGAAAATATGATCTCTTAAATCTTAACATTACCCACTTTTAAAGCTGTCTGATTTTCTCGGGCGGTCCTTGTCTCCACTGGAACATGCCATTCTCAGCATATCCTATTGAAACACATTAGCCATACTTAGCAGATGTTCCTGTCAGAAGTTTTTAAAAAGTCTCCCTTACTTAGAGCAATTGGAAACAAGGATAGCTCACATGTCATTTTCCCAATATAGCAGGATTTGAGGCAGGCTTTTTGGGTCCGGTTCATGCAAATTTCATTTCAAGTCAGCATCCAGCCCAAATTAATCCCAGGTTGGACTGAAGGAAGAGTCTTTGCATGGACAGGGATATGAAAATTGGATTCAAACATGTCCAAGAGTCTGACTCCACAAGAAGGAAAAAGGAGATGTGGAACATTATTGTTATGATCTTTCAATATACATGTTTCTCATTCAAACTTTCTAATAATTAAAATAAAAGAAGACTAGCATTTTCCAAAGTTATTTCAGTATCTACATCCTTGGTCAATCACCAAAAAGGGAAAAAAAATACTCACTCCTAACATGAAAATGGAGAGCCAAACTCGCTACTAGAAGAGTTCAATTCTTCATCAATCTTTAAAAGCAACAATCATAGAACTTCATAAGCATCCAAGTTTCTAATACGTATCTAGCATGGGTTTTTGAAACACAAAAATCAAATGCTCAGTGCTAACTAACCTGAAATGCTACTGAGGCCCCGATCTGATTATCCAAATATATCCGTCTTCGGATGGCCTAAATCTGGTCACGATCCTACCCCTATTCCTCACTATCATTTCTCTTCTTTTTCCTCGATCATCATCATCCTCCTCACGATCACTACCAAAAAAGCTGCAAATAGATTTCGAGCACCAAGAATGAGTTGTGATGCTAGCAACAATTTTCAATTTGGCACCTTCACCTCATCGAAACTTTGCTTAGATCATTATTTTAATGAATCTTCCCCCTCCTCGGCTGAGATGTACTTATGTTTAGACTAGAATAAACCAATGTCATCTGAATCCACCGGAACTTCCTATTCCTACTTATCACATTATCTCCTTAAAGCATCACAAATCAACATCAAACAATCCTTTAGATTGATCGATCATTATATGTTTACTAACTTAACACATAATCACCAATTCCATGCTTCTCTTTCTTCACCATTGAGATATCAATTAGTATCAGATCCACCATAGCTTGTTCTTCTATTGTTGTTTGGCCTTTGACATCTTCTTGCTAGCATAGAGTTATTAGCTATTCTATCATTACATGTATCATGACAATCAAAAGGTTAAGCAATCATCTGAGAGTCCGGCATTTCACATCATATATGCTAGATCTTTACCATTTGCCTCATGGTTCCATCAAATCTCTCGTTCGTGACTTTGCACAATCTGTCTTATAAGATGCATATTCTTTCTTCTCCATGATCCTTCATGAGTCTGATTGAGGGGATTAAACATATCCCACATGTTGTACCACATATAGCTTGTAGATGCACATTCTCTGTATTGTGCCACATCTGCCAGTAAGGTATTCAGATCTCCTTGCATCATGTGCATATATTAGGTGCTTCCCTTTAAAGTGCATGATAAACATGTGTCTAATTAAATCTTGTTTAAACAACATAAATTACAATCTTGGTTCTCTCCCACTATGTTTTTAGTTACTTCTTGGGGTTAAAAAAGCCACACCAAATTGCTTAGCATATTAATCACATGACACAAGGGCTTATAACAAAAATATGATGATACAATGATCATCTGCATATGGACAGATGCTCTATCATCAGCAGAAATGATGTGTTTGATGAAATTGATGGTAGACAAGGATCTATAAAGCCAACTTCAAACATATGCTACAAGGTCTCTCATTGATGTTTTTTCGTGCATCCTAAGAAGTTCTTATACTCATACATCATTGTCAAAGCACTCAATCTTAGTCTTCGTTATGTGCTTGAACTCACTATGAAGTCATCAACCACAAGATTTAAGAGTGTATGTCATGGTTATACTTCAATCAGGTAACCACAGTTTCAGCATTCCTATCTGGCACTATCGACACATCTACAATGATAAGTTCTTTCCAGTCCAAAACTGATATTATCCTCCAACTATAGAACATGCAAGTAATTTTCCGAGATTTTGTTTCTTCTTCCATTCTTTTATTGCCTTATTTCCAAATAATGACCAGATTAATGTACACAAAGTACAACGTATAATTTCTTTGATAGTTGCTAAAAAGAATAGATTAGCTATCCTCAAAAAATGCCAATCTTAGCTTGACTAGTCATACCATAAAATCCTTTCCCTACAGTCCAATTTCTCTCATAAAAGCAACAAAATCTCTTCTGCAAGCTCTAAGTGGATAATATTTTGATGCACCTAAGTAGCATAGATTTGGTTGGACTAATTTGCTACATAAAGTTATATATTGCAATTGTAAAATTATAATAAAAAAGAAAAAAAACTTCAAGATTCAATTAGAAAAATGAAAGGTAGTAGTGATATATGCAATATCTGAAGCTTCATTAACGTTATTTTGTGCTATTCTTTTCAACAAGTGAAACAACCTAATGCTTACATAGATACAGGTAGTATTTCTACAACTTCAGTATTGCCTATCTTTAGTTCAAGCGAACACATTTGAATTTGATGGTAACAATTCTTCAAAATGCAACACATTGTTCGTGTCTGTAGAAGTCCCACCAATATCATAGGACTCAAAGCCCGAGATCAATGAATGTATCTAGCCTATGGGCCTCATGGTTTTGCCTTTCAAAAGGCACTTCACATGAAAAGGATAGTCCCTTTCTATATAAGCCAGAGTCTCTCTTGACTCACAACCAATGTGAGACTAATGATGCCCTCCCTTTTACACCACAACAGTAACAATTTTATAAAATGCAATATATTATGCACGGAAGTCCCACCAATATTATAGAACTCAAAGCCTGAGATCAATGAACATCTAATTTACTAAATTAGAAAAATTGATACAAAGTTTGAAAGAACATTCAAAGTTGAGGGGAACCTAATGCAGCCTTTAAACATACATATCAATTTAAGAAAAAAATTCTAACTCTGGTTTATAGTGTTCTCATCCAATTTTTTTACCATAAATAGTGAAAAGTGTGCTTTCATATTCAAACACTGAAATTTAACATATATAACACATTGTTCATATCCACAAAAAATCCTATCAATATTATACAACTCGAAGTCTAAGATCAACACTAATCTAATGTAAGAGAACAGTGCAGGGTTTGCCATGCTACTTTCGAAAAATATTTCAAAAATAGCAATGATGTAACAAAAAATAATTAATCTAATTAATTATCTACTGATCATATCAGATTATTTAACCCTACACATTAGGATCTAAACATAATATACATGCATACATCAATAGATCTGAAAATAAAACTATGTAATAAACTATTTACTATATCTACGTGTTCAGAACATAATATCTTTTTATGGATAGTCGATCACCATAATCTAAGTCCACCGGATAATACTCTGATATCACGTCACAGCCGCACACGTGTCCGACCTCTATGGTTGGTCCACACGAAGCTCCTGATCCCGATCAACCCCACTGGAGTGCTAGCTCTTTGCCGAGGCCTTCGATGGCTGATCACGATCGATCCGATCGGTCGTATACTTTCTGATTTCTTAGATATTTTAAAAAATTAGAACATAAATATTGGAGGATGATGAAGATGTGTTTCAAATTTGGTGATGATCCGATGCTCAAAGGTTTAGACTGTATAATTCATCCCTATGACCTCGATGTAATAGATGACTCAGGGTTAGACTATGAATCCTAGAAAATACATCCATATCGTGTCTCAAAGCAATTAGTCCCGTGACTCCTCACTAAGACTATCCTGACCAAGATTTTGCTAAATTAAAACATAATTGAACATAGCTCCTAAAATCAGGAGTGGTCAATCCCATCTTGATATACGTACCGACTCCATAAGTACTTGACTGTGCTTAGAAACCTTCTATCACTAAATTAGAAATTCAGATAGTCCAACATCAAAACGTAGTGAGTTGCTTGAAAGTCACTGTGGTGATCTTAAGTCGGAGGGACATTTATACCCATATTCCATCAAAGCTAATCTTGACAGGAGAAAAGCCTCAGAGTTGGTCACGTTCAATGCAGATGTACCCATACATCTCACTTACATGCTATATCAGTGTCTCAACACTCCTTTGTTATGAGAACAACCAACCTATATGGCATACAACGTCTATACTTGATAAACGTTGTTGTCCTAAGTAACAACGTATCATTTGATCATGAACTATTTAAGGACTAAATGATAAATCCTTCTTTGCCGAATCTAGATAGTCCTAAGGACTTCAACACAACATAGGAGTTCATTAGAAGATAACAGAGTTTATGATGAAAAATGCCAAAATAATTTTTATTAATTTATAATTTATATACAATTACAAATATATGGTCCAACCGTCAATAGACTGACGATTGACTTTGGGACATATTCTCAACATCTAATTTATTAGATAAGAAAAATTGACATGAAATTTGATAGCATTAAGAGTTGAATGGACCTAATGAAGCGTGTGATCATACAAATCATTTGAAAAAAAAAAAAAAAAGGTCCAAGTTTGGTTTATAGTGTTCTTGTCCATTTTTTAGTATAATATCAATAAGTAGCCAAAAGTTTGGCTTTCACATTCAAAGATTGAAACTTTAAGAAACGAGATTCAAGCAACAAAGTGAAGCATTAATTTTAATCTATAAATCAGAACAAAGGAGGTGAAAATGCTACATCCTATACAAGTAGATTTCAAGAAAGATTCAATTACCTACGATGTATGATTTTGAGAACAAACAACATAACCAAATTCTCATGACTTATCTAGGAAAAGAAAACTTGTCGACCTAATCTAGATTTCGTTGGACAAAGCAGGAAGGGGTAACCATCTTAAACATTTTTCTATCAAGTATTTAACATTAAATCTTATCAATTTAAATCTAGCGATTAGGTTACTCTATCCTAAAATAGACAATATGGCTTCTTATTATTATGGTGTAGATCTTACTGAAAGTAACCTTTTAGAAATGGAACTGACAGATCAGTTTAATAAATAAATATTGATATTTCACACCCCAACAAAGACTAGATATAGAAAATGGGAATCATTCTGATGACATATTTAAGTTAGCGGCAAAGTCTATAAGGTTTTTAATATCTAGCCAGCATAAAGTGTAGAAGGTAACATATCAAGTACAAGGTATTTTAAGACTAAGTAGAGAGAAAAGCCATGCCATGATAACTCCCAAAAAAAAGTAGTGGCATATACACTAAGAAGTAAGAGGGTATTTGGTTCACAACCAAAATTGAAATTGAAATGGGAATAGGAATGGATTGGAATCAAAATCGGAATGGCCAAAGCCTCTGAAGCATTTGATTTGGTGATTGGAATCAGAATCGAAATAAAAATTTGCATCCTTAGGAGAGAGTAGAGATTGAGTTTTAGATAGATTGGGTCATTACCATTATATCCTAGAATCAGAATTGGAATGAAAATCCTTCCAACCAAATGGTTGGAATGGGAGTCACCCACTCCCATTCCAATTCCAGACCCCAACTCTCTCCAACCAAACACCCTCTAAGGTAGTGTTTGGTTCGCAACTAGAATTGGAATCAGAATGAAAGTCAGAATGGATTAAAATCGAAATCAAAATGGACAAATCTCCCAAGCATTTGGTTCGTGACTGAAATCAAAATCGGAAAGAAAATTTGAATCCTTAGGAGAGAGTAGGGATTGAGTTTTAGGTGTTAAATATGTGTGCCCTTGAAGCCAGAATTGGCTAACACTTATAATATACATCTAAGAGCAAAATTATAATTTTGACTATAAATAATAAAATAGATTATTTTCTATCATAGTATGTATTTGAAAATGTCTGTGATACATTTTTTGAGTTAATGGTAATGATAGTTCATATTTTCAAGAGTTGAAAATTTAAGACATGAATAATCATTATTAACTCATAAAATGCTTCCGACCATAGGATCATCACGAGGATGGTGATTGATCCGAAAGGTTGGTGTACAATCGCTTCTCTTTAGTAGATGAGTCTTGAGTCTACGGTGTGGAGACACCAGAGCGAGAGTACAGGTACTCGTTAGAGAACGAGGGCACTGAGCGTGACCACCTCGAGTAGTCATTAGGAAGTCTACCTTCTCGTCAATGACTGACTCGATGCTGCAGTGGTGTGTCTGGTTCTTTGACCTGAGGTGCATCGGTAGTTCACCTTGAGGGTGTTATAGTTTGACTACACCATTAACTCGGATCTCCTAGCCATTCAAAATCCTGAGGTGTATGTTGGCTATAGCATGTTCATTGTAGGAACTGGATTGCATCAAATAGAAGATCTATCTACCTCGGTGGATAGAGGAGCAGCCCTATGATGATCATGAGAATCAAGTCCATAAGTCCATGGCCATGGCAGAGTGAAATAATAGAAAGAGTTTCTATTTAGAATTTTCACATTGGACTTGAATCGAATGATTACATCATATGATAGAAACTAGGGTTTGACGAGTTCACCTTAACCCTAATCTGATCGGAGCTCAAGATAGAAGAACTTAATCACACAGGTAGCTGCACCAAGAGGTTCGCATTTTCAGCTCTGATGGGTTGCCACCATATACTGCTAGGTGTCACTGGTGGATTTTGGGAGCAATTAGAATGATTTAGATGATCGATCATTCTAGTTGTCTGAATCAGAAGAGTTCTGATCCATCGAAAGGAGTTTCGATGATGTCGATGATAGAGATCATGACATATCCCATTACCATACAAAACTGAACCTAACTGGGATTCACACAAACAAGGATTTGAATCTGGATATCATCAATTGGACTAATCCAGTTCAATTAATTTGAATAAGATTTAATTAGGATCAAGAAAATCATGCTAGCATATGATTAAGCCTAATATTCTCCTTCAACAATCATTAAAAATTATCTCAACCGAGCCAAATATGTTTGGGCTCACTCAAAAATCTTTACTTGATCTGACTAAAGCTTGTTCAGGTCAGAAAAGGATTGTCTTAATTTATGAGATAAATTTGAGACAACATCTGCCATTTTTCATCACTTGCTAAATCTTATCTTTGGACTTTGGTCAAATGTTAACCTTTGATACTTAAACATCTGTCCATGTGTCATGCACCCATAGGAGAGAGCTTTGACCCTTGTCCCCCTACTAAATATCAGAAGGCAAGGGGCGCATGCCTAGGGAGGCGTGCGCCCAAAGTAGATAAGGATTGGAGTCCCATACAGATAAGACTTCCATTGCTTGTTGCTTCATACTAAGGTGGTGCCAAAGAGTCTTCTTTGACCAGTCTTGGCACCACCTAAGAAGATTTATGAGAAACTCTAATCTGATTGGATCAGATGATGTCATTCCATCAATCAGATTTAGATCTAATTGCACAAAGAGCCGTGATTGACCGGGATGACGTGGCATTGCATGGCACAGCAGGGTCTATATAAATCCTGTATGCACCTAGAATTTAGATGCTCTACCCTTTGCCCATGCCACAAGGCTTCTCTCCCTCCCTCTCCATGCCACCTTTAGATCCTCTCTCTTCTCTCCATGCCCAAGAAGCTTTGGGCTCAAGTTTGGTGTGATCCAAGCAAGAGAAAGGTGACAAGAAAGAAGAAGACAACACTATTGCAAGAGACAACACCCGATCTTCAAAAGATGTTTTGAAGACCTTCAAGATCAAATCCAGATCTGATCTTTGGAGTACATATTGAGAAGGAGAAGATCTTCAGATCCTCTCCGAGTGGATATCAGTAGAGGCCAAGCGCTTACGTGGCTACATCCAGAACCTCAGGCAAATATCGAGATCATCAAAGGGTAATAGGATTATCCATAACAAGATACAATTAAATTAGATTTAATTTAATTTATTTTTATTTTTATTTTATCAGATTGATAAAATTAGATCTAAAGAGTCTCATATCTGAATTGGATCTAAGAGAATTTTTTTTTGAAATATCCCTCTTAATCAAATCAGATATGAACGAAGCTAATCCAGAAAATAGGATTTTTTCTTCAATTGGTATCAGAGCCAGGTTCCATAATTATTTAGATCTAATTTTAATATAATTTTGATATGATAATTAAATAATTTTAGATGTCACATTAGATGTGATTAGATCTTGTTGGGGATAAATCCCGCTCCTGCCGAAGCCCGGCCCGACGCTCCGCCCAATGTAACCAGTAGCCGCGGAAGAGCTTCGGCAGACGGGCTTCAGCCGAACTCCCAGCGGCCGAGCTCCTTCCAGCAGGCCGAACTGGTCAGCTCCCGAGCTTCTTCCGAACTCCCAGCGTCGAGACCGAACTTCCTGGGCGGCCGAACTCCTTCGGACTCCCCACGGTCGAACTCCTTCGGATCGACTCCAAGCGGCCGAGCTTCAATGAAGTCCTCTCAGCGGCCGAACTCCTTCGGACTCCCCACGGCCGAACTCCTTCAGACTCCCCACGGTCGAACTCCTTCGGATCGACTCCAAGCGGCCGAGCTTCAATGAAGTCCTCTCAGCGGCCGAACTCCTTCGGACTCCCGCGGCCGAACTCCTTCAGACTCCCCACGGTCGAACTCCTTCGGATCGACTCCAAGCGGCCGAGCTTCAATGAAGTCCTCTCAGCGGCCGAACTCCTCAGCGGACGGGCTTTAGCGGAATCCCCAAGCGGTCGTCACTCAGGAGCCCGAACTCCTCAGCAGTCGTTACTCGGCCGAACTCCTCAGCAGTCGCCCTCATCGAACTTCGGTCGATCGAGCACCTACCGAACTCTCAAGTGTCCCAGCCTTAGCCGAAGTCCAACAGCCGGCCGAACCCCAAACGGCCGAGCTTCGGATTCTCAGCAGCCGAACTCTTCAGCGGACGAGCCTTAGCTGCATATCTCCAGTCAGACGCCTATGGGTGCCGAACTCCCTCCTATCTTCCTCTTCAGGAGCCCGAACTCCTCCGAAATGGGCACACGACGAAGGCCTTCAACCCTTCATTCGGCAAGCTCTGCAACCATCACCATCAGTCAGTCCGCCGCAAGCGATAGCGACCCACTGTCAGGCGGGGATGGCTGTCACCCTCAATCCGCCGCACACGGCACCAGCCCATGAGACTGACTCCGTCGAACCTCGAGCAGCCCGCCAGCACGCGGCTGCAGTTGTCACCATCAAGCTTCACTATATAAAGGACCCTCCCGACACACTAAGACGAAGCTCTCTGATCTCTAAGCTCTTCTCCTCTTCTCTAAGCTCAGGAACCCATTCCGAGCACTCCATTACTGTTGGCCGGAAACTAACTTGACCGTCGGAGGGTCCTGCCGGAGCCACCCCCCACCGATTCCGAACGGGACTTCATTTTGCAGGTCCCCGGTGGCGACCTCTGCGGCCTCGATTTCGGCAACCTCCGGCGAGGATGGATTTCTGCACCAACAGATCTGAAATCAAAAATTAAGAAAATTAAACAATCTAGATCTAAGATGTATGAGATGCATGACTAGACTAGGAATAGAATTATTCTATATATAGTCTACAATGATCATAATTTTAATTTGATTAATTATAATTTTAGATCTATTTATTTATTATTTTTTAATATTATAAATATTATAATTAGATCTAAAAAATAAAAAATAAATTTATTTAATTTTATCCATATGAGATATGATAGATGCATGTTTAGACTAGTTGTAGAATAGTTCTACAAAGTTGTCTTGAATAAATTTAATTTGATATGATCAAATTTAAATTTATTTTTTAGATATTTATGAGATAATTTAAATCTAAAAATATGCATGATATGATACATGAGATGTATGCAAGACATATTTTTAAGTTAGATCAATTTTATATATGTGATATATATGTAGATCTAACTAGTTTTATAGATTCATCATATTTCTAATTAAGGCATTCCTCTTGGCCATCCGATCATAAGAACGAAGTAGGATTTAAACGTCCTCTCCTTTCATTCAATGGGGTGTTCTTATAATGTATAGGGGTGCTGCGCGTTCGTCCTTAATCATAAATCAAAAGACTTATTTTTTGCAAAATTCTAGATCCTGAAATCTTAGGATTTTATTTACATCTTTTGTTTATGAACCCTAAACTTAATTAAGAATTAAGATTATGAAATATATTAGGTCTAAAATTAAAAATTTTTAGATCTAAGACATATTCATAAAATTGGGTTCGGACTTGGGTAGCTCAATTAGGTTTAGCGATTGATCAAACCAAATCAAGAGTCGGTTAGATGAGATCAAGAGTGCTTAAATTGACCAACTTAATAAGATTAAGTCTGGGTCAAGGTTAAGTCACATGAGTGATCGATCAAGTTAAAACCTAATCAAGCTCAGTGGTTAGAGTCTGGATTATAGGTTAATCCGATTAGTTCTGGCTCAATAATTTGGTATCTAAGGTAAGTTTGGTAGATACGATCGACTGATTTTTAATTAGGAGCTACTCAACTCGAATACATTCTTATCGAGTTAATGGCATATCCCTTCCATCAGTCTCACTTACCTGGCCATATTTGTTCGCTCAGTCCTGATCTGAGGTGGCTAATAATCCAAGCTAACCCATGCCACTAGGTTAGTCATAATAGTTATGACTATGTCAAGTCAAGTTTAAAGAGACCTAAATCAAATCTTCTTAAGAAAAGATTAAGTTTAAAATCTTCCATCATTGTAGATGTGCGGATCCTTTTTGGAGTTGATTATTCTCGACTGATCACAGTGGTTCAATTGCATCGAAAAGATGCAACCATGTCTATTAGGCATTGGATGCTACGGGCTAGAGGATGGATTGAGCTCAATATTTTGGATACGGTGAGAGATCCAATTAGAAATCCAATCTATGTAAATGATGAGTCTGATTTAACTAAGGAGTGGATCAATATTTGAGGTACGGTGAGATTCATAAATTAGAGACCAAGCTTGGGTGCACCATGATTAGAGAATCATTGGATAAGAGTTGTTCACTCATTGGCTAACCTATCATCAATAACTGTTAGGTAAGGTGATGAGTCAGTTGACGGGACCGCACCATCCACTAGAAATCATTAATCATGAAGATTTTTACATCTCTTCAAAGAAAGTGTAGGGATCCAAGAAAATAGTGGGAGCTAATTTATTTAAAAAATTAAAATTTTAAATAAATTATTCAAGTCTTAATTATAAAATCTAATTAGAAACTTTGACTCTCTACAGGAAAAGAAAAATATTTACATCCAACCCACTAGCCCGTATCCTGGACACCCATAGATTGATCGGACCCAATTATAAGGATTGGCTCCAGAACTTTAAAATCATTTTGGATTTTAAGAAGTTAACTCATGTATTAGATCAGGATCCTTCCATCTTACCAGTCCGTCCGTCCACTGAACAGAGAGCATCTCTTGACAAATGGACGGATAAAGATAACAAGATCAAATACTACATGTTGGGCTCAATGTCTGATGAGCTTCAACATCAACATGAAGATATCAAGACGGCCCGTCAAATGATGGTTCATCTGCAAGAGTTGTTTGGTAAACAGAGTCGCGCAGCCAAATATCAGATCACTAAATAACTATTTAAAACTAAAATGCATGATGGGTGGTCAATTCAAGATCATTATCTGATGATGATCAAGAACTTGAAAGAGCTTGAGAAGCTCGAAGTGAAGTTAGATCAAAATCTACAGAATGATATAATTCTGCAATCCTTGACTGATGTGTATGGGCAGTTCATCATAAACTACCATATGCATAAACTTCAGAGTACTCTGGCTGAGGTTATGAACATGCTGGTTATTGTTGAGCTTTCTATGAAAGATACTAAAGGCTCAATACTTGCTATGGAATGGATTTCTTCTAAGAGAAAGTTTTTTAGGAAGAAGAAGAAGTCTGTGAAAAGGTAGAAGGTGGAAGGTGAAAAGAAAAGGAAGACAGAACTGAAGAAGAAGGCCACTGACAAAAGAAAGTATTTTCATTGTAATACTGATGGCCACTAGAAGTAGAACTGCCCTATATACCTAGCCACCCTGAAAAATAAGAAGACATATCCTTCTAAAGGTATACTCGTTATTGAATCTAATCTTACAATTTTCTCTGCATCTAGTTAGATGCTTAACTCTAGTTCTAGTGTTCATTTATGCACTTCCATGCAGGATCTTGAGGATAGTAGGAGGCTGAGGGATGGTGAGATGATCCTACGCATCGAAAATGGAGCAAGAATTGCTACTGTGATCGTGGAAACCTACCCTCTTCGACTACTGTCTGGCTTAGATTTAGTACTTAGGGATTGTTATTATATGCCTGCTGCAAGCAGAAATGTGATTTCTATTTCATATTTAGTATAAGAAGGCTATGTAATTAGTTTTCTTAAGGATCATTATAATATTCTTTATGAAAAAAATAAAATTGCAAGTGGTTTCCTCATTAACGGTCTCTATCAATTCCATATTGATGTATCTATTTTTAATATCGAGCAAAATGTGAATGCCATAAGATTAAAATGACCCAGGAATAGTCTAAATAATAGGTATCTATGACACCTAAGACTAGGTCATATAGCAGAAGATAGGGTTAACAAATTGAAGAAAATTGAGCTATTGAGTCCGTTGACTTTCGAATCATATCTAATTTATGAATCATATCTTCATGGCAAAATGACTAAGCTCTCTTTTATGGGACATGGGGAAAGGACCATAGATCTACTTGTCCTAATATATACTGATGTATGTGGCCCATTTGATGTGCCGGCTAGAGGCAACTTTATCTACTTCATAATATTTACCAATGATTTATCTCAATATGAGTACGTGTATCTTATGAGACACAAGATCCTTATCTTCAACCACATAGGGAGCCTCATAATATGCCATGGTTATGTATACAACCTGATATAGGCTCATACTGTGAGTGTCATGACAGATATCAGTCGAATCTAGTTGAAGAACACTGGATTTCTGTTGGAACATGTTATCCTTAAGTACTTTGAAAAGAACTTAAGGATATGTTGTTGATTTTTGCGTAATAGGAAGAACTCCAAGTTCAGGGTATACAGACTCAAATTATTTTTTGTTTCCAAATTTTAATAGATAATCGAAAGTCCGACATTCTAGAAATATGTTTGTATATAATGGTGTGCTATCAGTTGAAAAGTTTCCAAATAGATAGTGATAGAGATTTACCATTGAAAATAGAATACATCGCTGCAGCAGAAGCTGCGAAGAAGGCATTCTAGTATAAAAAATTCACCACAGAGAATCGAAGTTGATGGCCAATCGGATTGCCATTCCTCTGTACTGCGGGACAATAATGGTGCCATAAGCCCTTGCTAAGGAGTCAAGATCTTCATCAGAAATCTAAGTACATCGAGTGGCGGATACCATTCTCATCGCGATTACCTCAAGAAAGATTATGTCCGAAGGTCAAGAGAGTTAACTCCGCAGACAATATGGTAGACCCACTCATAAAGTCATTGGGCTAGCAGAAGATCGAAACCCATCTTGAGAAGATGGAACTTAGATTTGTAGCCAATTGGCTTTAGGTCAAGTGCAAGTTTGTTAGATATATGTGCCCTAGAAGCCAGAATTGGCTAATACATTTGTAATTACAATATCTAAGAGCAAACTATAATTTTGACTATAAATAATAAAATGGATTATTTTCTATCACAGTGTGTATTTGAAAGTGTCTGTGATACATCCCTTGAGTTAATGGTAACGATAGTTCATATTTTCAAGAGTTGAAAATTTAAGACATAAATTTTTATTATTAACTCATAAAATATTTTCGACCGTAGGATCATCATGAGGATGATGATTGATCCAAAAGATTGATGTACGATCGCTTCTTTAGGATAAATGAATCTTGAGTCTACGGTGTAGAGACACTGGAGCGAGAGTATAGATACTCATTAGAGCACGAGGGCACTGAGCGTGAGCACCTCGAGCAGTCATCAAAAAGTCTACCTTCTTGTCAATGACTGACTCGAAGCTACAGTGGTATGTCTGATTTTTTGATTTAAGGTGCATCGGTAGTTCACCTTGAGGGTGTTATAGTTTGACTACACCATAACTCGATCTCCTAGCCATTTAAAATCTTAAGGTGTATGTTGGCTATAGCATGTTCATTGTAGGAATTAGATTGCACCAATAGAAGATCTATCTATCTCGGTAGATGAGGAGCAGTCCTATGATGATCATGAAAATCAAGTCCATAAATCCATGGCCATGGTAGAGTGAAAATAATAGAAAGAGTTTCTATTAAGATTTTCACATTGGACTTGAATCGAATGATTAATCATATTTGACAAAATTAGAGTTAACGAGATCATCTTAACCTAATCCGATCGGAGCTCAAGATGGAGAAACTTAATCACACAAGTAACTACACCGAAGATATTCTTTTAGTTCTGATGGATTGCCACCATATTACTGCAAGTATCACTGGATTGGATTTTTGGGAAGTAATTAGAATAATGGATAGATCGATCATAACTAGTTGTCTGGAATAAAAAGTTCTGATCTATCAGAAAGTTATTTCGATGATTTTCGATTGATAGAGTATGACATTATCCTATTACATACAGAATTGAACCTAACTGGATCCATAAATAAGAGTTTGGATCTGGATATCATCAATTGAACTAATCCAGTTTAATTGATTTGAATAAGATTTAATTAGGGTCAAGAAAATCATGCTAGCACATGATTAAGCCTGATATTCTTCTTCAACAATCATTAAAAGTTGTCTCGACTGAGCCAAATGTATTTAGGCTCACTCAGGAATCTTTACTTCATCTGACTGAAGCTTGTCCAGGTCAGAAAAGGATTGTCTTAATTTATGAAATAAATTTGAGACAACACCTTCCCATTTTCGTCACCTGCTAAATCTTGTCTTTGGACTTCGGTCAAATATTGACCTTTGATACTTAGACATCTGCCCATGTATCATGCACCCATAAGAGAGAGCTTTACCTTGTCCTCCTGCTAAATAGCAGAATGGCAAGGGGCGCATGCCTAGGGAGGCATGCACCTAAAGTGGATAAGGATTGGAGTCCCATATAGATAGAACTCTAGTTGCTTGTTGCTTCATACTAAGGTGGCGCCAAAGAGTCTTCTTTGACCAGGTCTGTTGGCTGCCACCTAGGAGTGTTGTGAGGTACTCTAATCTGATTTGGATTTAGATGATGTCATCCTACCAATCACGATTTAGGATTTCTTGAATGCACAAAGAGTCTTGATTATTGAGAATGATGTGGCACTGTAGTGCGCAACAGGGTATATAAAATCCTGTCTACGCTTAGAATTTAGATGCTTTACCCTTTGCCCATGCCATAAGACTTCTCTTCCTTTCTCTCTACGCCACCTTCAGATCCTCTCTCTCCTCTCCACGTCTAAGAAGCTTTGGGCTCGAGTTTGGTGTGATCCAAGTAAGAGAAAGACGATAAGAAAGAAGAAGGCAGCACTACTGTATAAGACAACATCCGATCTTCCAAAGATGTTTTTGAAGATCTTCAAGATTCATCCATCTATCTTTGGAGTACAGATTGAAGAGAAGATCTTCAGATTCTGTTCGAGTAGATATCGATTGAGGTCAGACGCTTGCGTGGCTACATCCAGAACCTCAGGCAAACATCGGGATCATCACAAGATAATAGGATTATCCATAACAAGATATAATTAAATTATATTTAATTTAATTTATTTTTATTTTTATTTTATTAGATCGATAAAATTAGATCTGAAGAGTCTCAGATCTGATTTGGATCTAAGAAAAATTTTTTTTGAAATATTCCTCTTAATCAAATCAAATCTGAACGAACCTGATTCGAAAAATAGGATTTTTCCTTCATTAGATAGATTGGGCTATTTCCAGTCTATCCTGAAATCGGAATCGGAATAAGACTCCTCCTAACCAAATGCTTGAAATGGGAGTCACCCATTCCCATTTTCATTCTAGACCCTAACTCCCTCCAACCAAACACCCTCTAAATGTGAATTTTGATGCATAGTCTCAATATAGTAACATAAGTTGAGCGACTCTCCACTATTTAGCCAATTTATCAAGTAAAAAGTTTATTCAAATTCTCCTCACCAATATTCATAGGAAGAGTAATAACAATTCTTTCCTTTTTTCCTTGAAACCTTTTCTATTGCCTATAAATTTTTAAGAATGCTAAAGAGAAGAATTTGGGACATAAAAAACATAGCTGATGCTAAAGTATTTTAAATAGAATGTCAACTTTGACTATCACAATATAGACAAACAGTTCTTCTAAGACAATTACACAAGTTTTTTGGACCAAATTGCCTAAAGCCAAAATGCCTCCTTTGCGTAGCCTTAACTAACTATATTATTTCTGGCCTCTTTGTTGTTGATAAAGTCCAAAATTATTCTGAATACACTTTCCAACTAATAGATCTTCCACTAGTAATGAAGACAGACTGTACCTTATGTGGATTTCTTACTGTTCAAATCACCTGGATAATCTAAGTCAACAAAACCAATTGAACATCAGTGTTCAATTTCTTTTGAAATAGTAAACCAAATATTGATGTGCCCTTCAGATAACGCAGAACCCATTTAACTGCTTTCCAATGCTTTTTCTTGTCTTCCATGTACCTTGCTCAAAAACATAACAACTTGTGATAAATCATGTCTAATTACAGGATTTCATAGCATACATTCAAACTTCATCGCATAGCATACTGACACTGAGGAATTTCTAGATGCTCTTCCTTAGACGTAGGACATACTGCATAGACAATTCTAAAATGCTGAGGCTAGAGGTGTACTCACAGCCTTGGCCCCCTTCATGTTGAATTGGGCCAATACCTTCTCAATTGTAACCATCTGGGTCAACAAGCTTCCATGCGTTGTTCTTTATGAATTCTCTAATGCTTAGGGAACTATTTTTGGCGCTTTCTAGGTCTTTCATCTTCAACTCAAAATTAAAGTTTGTTGATGTACTTTATAAATCTCTTGCATATCATTTATAGGCAACAAACATTCATCAACTGATTATATCATCAGCAGCTATAATAAAACCATCATGAGAAAATAGAAATAGATATTAATTGTCATACCTGCTTCCTCGTGTAAGTCATGTGTCACTCATATAAAGTATCGAATCCCTATATACCACTGACGTGGAGCCTTACTTCAAACCATAGAGCGGACCTCTCAATTTGCATACAACTTCTCATTTATCTTTTTATACACAAAACTATCTGGCTGCAACATGTAGCATTTCTCCTATCTAACTCGCGTATAAGAAAGTAATCGTCACATCAAGCTGTCTAAGCTTCAAATCCCAATCATAGCCACCATACGAAAAATATAATCCTAACAGAATAGGGCTTAACAACTGGAGAAAATATCGTGAATCAAAGTCTAATCCCTTTTCTCTCGCTGTAGCCTTTCGTACCAATATGGCCTGATGTACCTTTGTGTTCATCTTTTGATTTGAAGCTTTCTTCTTTCTGTAACACCCAACTAGCAGGGCTAATTGCCTTCTACCTTTGGAAAGTGGCAGAAGTTCCTAAGTTCAGTTCTTAAGAAAAGAGTTTAATCTCTTCCTTACACAAACAAATCTGCCACCTATCACTGTCTTTCTCTGCAAAGCCTTTTTAAAAAAGTCATCGGTAATCATAAGAAATAACAAGAAAGGCATAAGCAATGTATCTCTTAATCTAAGGTAGATTGTACTTTCCTTACTAGCCCTTCTTATAGCAATAGAATAAGGATCCTTCTGTTCTCTATGGCTATACAATTTCTTACGTGCCTCTAGAAGTTCTCCTGAATCAACATTGCTTGCTGCTTATCTTAATTAGTGGCCCACCTAAACCAACGCACTGGGCTTCTCATTTTTGAGATCTAATTGCATGAATTTTCTTCTTCAACATTGAAGCCTCATAAATATTAACATCTCTGTGCTAAGCTTCATCTTTTTGAGTATATGGATTCCAAAGCTTTATTAGCCTTTTCACCACCGACCTATATCCCAGATAATACAATATTTTTCGATTTGCATCAAGCTTAGTCCTCTGATCATCCTATAATAACACATACACAAAGCAACCAAATATATGAATGTTAGAGTAATCAACTGGCTTACCGGACCAAACCGTCTGTGGTGTTTTGAGTCCCAATGATATCAAAGGAGATCAATTCACTAAATAGCATGCAGTGTTGACTGCCTCAGTCCAAAACTACTTTGAAAAATCTGCAAATAGTCTCATGCAACGAGCTCTTTTAAGCAGTGTCCTGTTCATCCTTTCCACTACTCCATTTTGCTGTGCCTTGCCTGGAATAGTGAAGTACCGAGCTATGCCTTCCTTCTGATAGTAATCCATAAATTCTCTAAAGATGTATTCTCCACCATTGTCAGTGTGGAGAACCTTTATCTGCTTGCCCGTCTGCTTTTCAACTCCAGCTTCCCCACTCTTGAACTTCTCAAAGACCTCCGACTTATGCTTCCTGAAGTAAACCCAAATTTTTCTGGAGAAGTCATCAATAAAAGTAACAAAGTACCTAGCTCCTCCATGTGAAGTAATTGGTGATGCTCTCGATATATTTAAATAAATATACTTAAGAATTTATGTACTCCTTTTGGTTGAGGTGACAAACTTTACCCTGCATTGCTTACCAAGAACACATGTTTCACAGAAATTAAGTTTGCAAGATTAAATACCCTTGAGTAAATTTTTGTTATGTAGTTCTAACATCTCTCTTTCACTCATATGCCCAAGCCTAGCATGCCACAATAGTATAGCATCATCGTCATCAAAAGAGGATGTAACAGTAGCATCACCAATAATAGTTTTTTCAATCAACCTATATAGGGAACCTATCTTTTCTTCCTTCATCAAAACGAAGGCACCAAATTTAATTTTCAATATGCCATTAACAGTAGCAAATGTGCATCCATTTGTATCTAAGGTATCAAAGGAGATAAGACTCTTTCTCAAATCATAAACATGCCTGACATCTATCAAAGTTCTCACAACTCCATCAAACATCTTAATTTTGACTATTCTTATCCCAACAGTTTTGCACTCGATATTATTATCCATAAGAACTCTACCCCTATCATGAGTTGTATAAGTAGCAAACCAATCTTTATGCTCGTACATATGATAAGAACAATCAGAATCAAGAATCTAAGTATCCGAAGAGTCCGTACCTGAGGGGAGTCAACACATCTCCTTCCTCTGACTCAGTAGCAACTCCAGCCTCATCAGGGTTCTATTTCTACTTGGACTTTAATTTAGGGCAATCCTTCTTCTAATGACCTTCTTGCTTGTAGTAGTGACACCTGTCATTCCATCCCCTTGACCTAGATCTAGACTTGAAATGGTTTTTCTTGCCATCTTTTTCTTTTCGATGTGATCTTTCTTGATCCAAACCCTTTGCTATCAAACCATCACCTACATTAGACTTCTGTTTGGCCTCATTTGACAACAAGGTTGTCTTGACCTCCTCCATCTTCAAAGTATCTTTAACATGCAAGATAGCATTCACCAAATGATCAAAGGACTTGGATAAAGATGAAAGAAGAATAATAGCCTAATCTTCTTCCTTCACTTTCACCCCCAAACTGCAAAGCTACGAAATCAACTTATTGAACACATTTAAATATTCAAAAAGGTCACCCCCTTCAGCCATATGTAAGCTATAAAGTTATTTTTTAAAATGTAATTTATTTATAAGAGAATTTGCCATATAAAGATCATCTAATTTCTTTCACAAATCAAAAGTAGTTTTGCAATATTCAATATTATACATTATCTCATCTGCCAAATACAGCTCAATAGTGTTAGAAGCTTTCAAATCAAGCTCTGACCACTCATCTATATCGGTAGTACCGGAATTCTCCTTGCCAAGAAGAGCTTTGTGAAGGTTTTGTTGAACCATGACTGCTTTTACTCTCTTCTTCCACAAGTTAAAGTTCATTTTGCCATCAAATTTCTCAACTTTGAACTTCATCGACATCTTGGATGCATATACACCTGATCAACTTAGTAAAAACACACAAAACCAATGCTCTGATACCAAACGTTATTAAAACTAGTGGTATAGTACAGTGGAATGATCAAATAATTATGTATTTTCAAACATATTGGTGCATCAAAGATCAAAAGAAAAAATAATATAGCAAGATAGACAAGAGCAATCCACATAGAAATACTAGAATTTACGTGGTTCAGCCATAGCCTATATCCATGGGAAGAGCAAAAAGAGATCTACTATATGCAGAAAAATAAATGAAAAAAGAACCTTATACCAAAGCACCGGTTCTCTTTCCAAAGATGAAATACGTAGCAATCCAAATCTTCTTTACCAATGAGATGCTCCCAAACGGCCATCTTATAAACTCACAATCCTCAAAAAAAAAAAAAAA